>QEPC01012832.1:3458404-3497049 GCA_003113815.1 Sphenodon punctatus
TAATAATAATAATAATAATAATAATAATAATAAAGAAACATTCTACTCATTATAAAAGCACAGTTATCCTATTACTGGGAAATCTTGTAGGGATGACTGCTTGAGTGAGGGGAAGAAGCTTTCCAAATCTTAGACACATCGCTTGAGAAACAGCTGAGTTATAGAACAATGAATTTTGGCGGCAGATAATAATTTGTAGATATTCATGTAGAGGTGTCAGAAAATTAAAGTGTGCATTATAGTCCATTCCTGAGTTTAGATTTTGAAAATCTGTTGTGTAGTCTAAGTTATAATCAGGGTCCTGAGCCACATGTGGAACCATGATGTGTGGATTTCCCATGGAAATCTCTTCTGGGCACGGAATCGCCTCCTCTGCTCATCCACCTCCCCGCAGAATTTCTCTTCCAGTGAATGAGGGAGGAGATTCTGTGCTGGGAAGAGATTTCCCAGCTTGGTAATTTGGGGAGGGATGGAGAGGAGGAGGAAGGAGGCTGGAGAGGGGGAGGCAACTCCAGGCACAAACCCCCACCCAGTCCAGCCCAGCCCGGGGGGAAGGGGAATGGACTCCTGAGGGTGGTGGAGGGACTGACTCACTGGCTGATGGAGCCAGCTGCAGCAGCAGAGTCCAAACTCCGCTTGTAGACCCTTCCTCTGTGGGTGCAGGCCTGCCACGTCACCAGGCCATGCCCACAGAGGAAGGCTCCATGTGCCAGGCTGAGGCTCCACTGCTGAGTAACTGATGTTCTGGGGGCTAGGGAGGGTAGGCACCCGCTGGCACCCTCACCCATTCAACCCAGCCCCAGGGCGGGGATGAAGAGAGCTGATCCGAAGGGTAGAGGAGATCCAGGGGGAGGGAATAGGGGGAACTCACCCAGCCTGGCCAGTGGTGGAGCTGGCTGCAGCAGTGGAGCCTGGCGCATGGAGCCTTCCTCTGCAGGCACGGCCTGATGACATGGCAGGCCTGCACCTGCTGAGAAAGACTCCACATGTGGCGCTCGGGCTCCGCTGCTGCAGCCAGCTTCACTGACACCCAGATAGCTGTCGATCCAGGGTCTGGGGAGGGGAGGCAACCAACACCTCCAACCCACCCCACCCCACCCCACCCCACCCCCAGCCCAGGCCCAGCAGTGTGGTGTGGTAGGGAGGAGGAGGGCTGCCAAGAGAGTGCAGCTAGGGGAGGCTCGTATGGCGTACTACTTTGGTTCATGATGTTAGACTGGCGGTATACATGTAGTCTTGAAATTTAAGTAGTGCACATAATGTCCGTAATTCGTACGTACCCTTTGGGTACACTTTTCCCAAAGTACATACAAGGGAGTATGGTATCCTACACTTATGTTGGTGTACGTATGTTTCCAGAGCGGTGGGATAAAAGTCGTACATGCAAAAGATTTATGCAAAATGAAGGGGGTAGCCTAATGTCTACATTGCTATATATATATTGTACTCCCAATGCATGATATACTGGGAAAAATATTTGTCTGCTTGTAATCACCTGTGTAGTGAGCAGATGTGCTCGAGCTGCAGCCTGAGAAGGGAGCTATAAACAAACAAAAATTTCTGGCTACCGTGGAGACAGGGATCAAGTCCATAATATTGGAGAAGGGAGGAACTTGCTGTCCCCAGCTTCAGTGTTGCCCCCAATTGGCAGAGGAAGAGGACTGGGACTGAAAGACCAAGACGAAGTGTGGGTGCATGGAGCCTAAGTTGTAAGTGAGAACTATACGCGAGTCCGTACAACGTTTTTCCTGCTTACGCCACGTAAGTTAAGGCAGGAGGCTTAACTTACAAATTCCATGTTTTTGGAGCATGGCTTATCTTGTAAGACCCTTAACTCTTCTCTTAAACCAAAGGGTTTTTGATCCTAGAATATGCCCATCTGAGTGGAGTGTTCCAGCAGAGGTCTCATTCCATCTTCTGCATGTGGGCCCACTCCCACCTAGCTATGCCCCTGATCTGAACTACTTTGCCTTCAATGAAAGAAAAATACAAAACATTAATCCTATGTATTCCATCCCTCTAAAATCTACCAATAAGAAAATTTACTACTGCTACTACTTGTCTGAAGATCTGAACTTACTTGGAATCCATTTTTGTCACTTTTTTGGTGAAAAATTCATCAACACCTTCATCCACTCTACCCATGAGGCCATTCTGGTCTCCTTCTTGATGTGTTGTAGCATTTACCTGAACAAAACAAAGATACTTTTTCATATTCAAATATCAACAACTTTAAATTTAAATACAGCTAGTCACAGGTCAAAAAACCATTAGCAAAAGCGACCACATGCAAAGCAATACAAAACTTGATGTGCTGAGATCAGTCATATTAGAAGTAAGACATTCTTGTTCGCAATGCAACAAGGCAGCATGTGACAAAGAAATTTTCTTCTTTGAAGGTGCTGTCAAAGTATGATCATAACCTCAAATGTCCTGAAGTGCAGCTTAGTGCACAAGCTGCTTGCTGATTTAATATTGAGTCCTGTCCACCTACAGTGAATACCTGCACAAGCATAATAATAGTTTAAACCAGGTGAACAATAGGTGACAGAGTGGTATGTTCTAATGGTCTGAACTGAAACCTGGAGAGTCAGAACTCAGTATACAGGCTCCATGTCACAGAATCATACCACTGGAAGGGACCTCATGGGCCATCTAGCCCAGCTACCTGTTCCAAAGCAGGATGTCTCACATATCCCATTGCTGCCGTGCAAGTCACACAAACCACATTTCGACACTGGCCACCAAAAGTAGGGGCCTAAACACAGAGATGGTGCTTTAAGTTAGAAATTTGGAAATGCTGATATTTGGCCTCCAAGCTGCATATGTTCAAACCTGGATGGTTAAAGGTAGGTGTTGAAAACAAGCTTTTAGGTGTCTATCTTTAGTTTTCCAAGGTCAAAAAACTGAGACGATAACCTCTCCCTTTTGTTTCCTATTCTGTAAGATAGACAGAGAAGTAGTGCCTCTGAAGCAGGCTCGAAACAGCAACGGGGTAAGGGAGGGGCCAGAAGCCCAGATTCCTCGAAGCTCCCCCCTCCCCCCACCAGCCTGGCAGGACCAAACCCTACCCTGCATCACCTCCATAACCAGCCTCTTCTCCTCCTCTTCCTCCTACTTCTGGTGGGAAGGGACTGCCCTGGCTGGACACCTAGCTGTGCTTAGGTTTGCCACCTTTTCTGAGGCTTTGAACCAAACAGAGTAGAGGCCATACTGTAAAGGTGCAGGGGCAAAGGGATTCTCCTGCCCCTCTGCTGTGTTATGATACCACAAACCACCATATGAGGGCAGGCCACAGGGGCGTAGCTAGCTTGGGATGGGCCCAGGGACAAGAAATGTCCCTGGGCCCCTCCCCTCTTTTTTCCTGCTGGTGGTGAAGCCGTTGGACGGCCTAGGGGCGCTGGGCTGCTGGTGCTCGGGACTTACTTGCTCTCTGCAGAGTCTGTGGTGCGCTGCTGGTGGCCTGCTGCTGGGCCCATCCATTGTTGGGGCCAAGCGCAGCAGCAGCAGTGGCATTGCTTTCCCGGCCCACCCGAGCAGTCCTGGAGGCCGGGCGGGCGGGCTGGTCCAGCTCAATGCGGGGAGCGCCGGAGCAGGAAGGTGTCCGGCGACGGTTCCCTTACTGTGTGGAGCTGCCACCGGGCACCTTCCCACTCGGGCTGGGCCTCCCTTGAGCCAGCCCTGCCTGGACTGGGTCTGGACTGGTGAGGACTCCTCCTCCTTTGCGACGCAGCACCAAGGGGGCAAGCTGAGCTGCGAGGCTTGTGAGTGTGACCTGACCTAATGCTAGGGTGGCCATACCTCCCCTTTAAAAGAGGATGATTATGAAAAATACATGTTGCAGGGCTGCATTGCTTCCAGTGAAGCCCTGCATTACGTATTTTTCATAAGCATCCTCTTTTAAAGGGAAGGTATAGCCACCCTACCTGACGCAGACTGCTGCATGAGGCCCCTCCCTGCCTGCGGTTGCAACATTGTGTCAGACACAATGCTGCAACCGCAGTCAGGGAGGGGGCCCATGCAGCAACTGGAAGGGCCCCCAGGCAGCTCAGGTGGCAATTTAAAAAAAAAAAGGAAAAAGGGGCAGGGGAAGGGTGGCTTAGCTACCTTGGATACTGGACCCCCAGCCTGTATGGGCCCCGGGATGAATGTCCCTGTTTGTCCAATGGTAGCTACACCCTTGGCTGGCCATGTCACGAAGGGGTGGGAGATCCTCTTCCCTCTGCCCCATTTCCCAGCATGTCCTTGCCATCCCCCAAAGCCCTGATTTCTCCAGGATATCCAGGCAGTCCTGGATAACCCAGAGAAACTGTGCTTTTAAACCCAGAGATGACAGGTTAAAACCTGGAGACTGTGGAGTAAAAACCCATCAGGGTGGTAACCCTAGATGTGCTGCCTCTCCATACGTTCCCTAACAGGCTGGCTGCTGGAGCAAGAGTATGCTGCTTCTCCCGTTTCAGCACCAGATGCTGAGAATGTCTGGCCAAGACACACCTCTGTAAAGGTGCCCAGCAGCTTCAGGCTCATCTTGATGCTGTCAAATTCGTGGACCCATTTCAGTCAGGTTTTCATCCAGGGTACAGCACAGACTGCACTTGTGACCTTGGTCGATGACCTACGGTTGGAGATTGCGAAAGGGAACTCTGCACGTTGGCCTTGTTCGACCTTTCAGTGGCCTTTGATACAGTTGATCATGAGGTCTTGTTGACACAACTACGGGACCTGGCAGGAATGCGCAGGACTGCTCTTGGGTGGTTCTGTTCATTCCTTTCAGAGGTCCAAGTGGGTGATGGGAGATTGTTCTTGGGACCTCCCCTGTGGTCTCTCATAGGGTTGATCAATGTGCACCTGAGGCCTCTGGGCAAGATTATTCAGAGGTTTGGAGCGAGGTGCCATCAGTACGCTAATGACACCCAGCTCTACCTCTCTTTTTCAGCCGACCCAGATCCTGACATCTCAGTGCTTACCCAATGCCTGGCTGTTGTTGGGGACTTGACGAGGGTGAGCCGACAAACTGAATCCAGACAAGACTGAAGTGATGGTGGTTGGCAGACCTTGTGACTTGGAGGGGATTGGGACTCCTGTCACTGATATGGTCCAGCCACCTCTGGTTACTCAGGTTCACAGCCTTGGGAGTGTTTCTGGATCCCTTGCTGTGCTTGGAACATCAGGTTGCAGCAGTGATCAGGAGCATTTTTCACCAACTTCATCTGGCAGGGAGGCTGCATCCTTTCTTTCCAATTCAGATCTGGCCACCATCACCCATGCCTTCATAACCGCAACGCTAGATTATTGCACTGCGCTCTATGTGGGGCTGCCCTTGGTGACTGGCTCAGAAGTTGCAGCTGGTGCTAACACTGTGGCCTGGCTCCTTTGGGGAGTGGGTCACCATGGGCACATTACACATGTGCTTTACAGACTGCACTGCCTACCTATAGCTTTCTGGGCACAATTCAAGGTGCTGTTTTTGACCTGTAAAGTCAAAAACGGACTGGGCACCACATATCCGAAGGACTGTCTTTCCTACTGTGCCCCATTGTAACCCTTGTAGTCAGCCAGGAGCACTCTCTTGCAAGTTCCACTTACCAATCTTGTTCATCTGACAAGGGCCCGCATAGAGGCATTCTTGGTTGTTGCCCCAATATAGACTTAGCTAAGAGAAGGTCATCAGTGATTTTGGCAAGGGAAATCTCAGTCAAGTGGAGGGGGCAGAAGCCTGATTGAAAGGGGTCAAGGGAGGAATTAAGAGAGAGGAAATCCAGACAGCGCATGTAGACCACTCACTCCAGGAGCTTGGAAGTGAATGGTAGGAGCGAAATGGGGCGATAGCTGGAAGGGTCAGAGGGGTCAAGAGTGGCCTTCTTAAGGACAGGGGAGACAGTGGTGTGTTAGAAAGCCAGTGGAAATGACCCAGCAGAGAGGGATACATTGATCATGTGCAGCAGAGAAGGCGCAGTAGTGGGGGCAATTGCCGTTTGGAGGCAAAAGGGGATGGGATCAAGGGGACAGGTAGAGGGGCTGGATGAAGAGAGGATGGAGATGACCTCATCAAGGGATGCTGGGAAGAAGGAGAAGAGAGGCAGGAGGGGGAACAGTAGGGAAGGAAATGGGGAAGGGAGAGGGCTGGGAAGCAATAGCAAGGCAGAGGTTATCAATCTTGTTGAAAAAGGAGAGAAGACCCTGTGCAGAAGGAGAGGAAGGTGGGGGAGGACAGGGAGCTTTCAAGAAGGGAAGCAAATGTCTTGAAGGGACGGCAGGTGTTGCGGGAGTGAGTTTCAATTAATGTGGAGCAATAGCAGTCTTTGGCCAGGGAAAGGGCATCACTAAATGCAGATAAAGCAAACTTATAGTGGATGAAGTCAGCAAGCTCACAAGACGTCCGCCAGAGATGTTCAGTGGCTCGAGAGCAGGACTGGAGGTGGCAGATAGTAGGAGTGAGTCAAGGACAGGGGTTTATACGACAGATAGGATGGCATGAGAGGAGAGTAAGGGAGTCAAGGGTGGAAGAAAGTGATGAGTTGAAGGCAGACACGGCGGAGTCCGGGCAGGTGGTAGAGGAGACAGATGATAGAAGGGGGAGAGGGAAGTAGCAAAGTCAAGAGGATCGATGGACTGAAGGTCATGGAAAGAGCAAGAAATTGAGGAAGACGAGTAGGAGAGACGGAACGAAGCAAGATGATGGTCAGACACAGAAAGGGCATCAAAAGGAGAGACTGGAGAGAGAACAGTTTTTTGATGACTGTTTCTAATTTTTAGAAACTAAAAACTAAACAAACAAACCAACCTATAAGTAAGTCCCTGACTTCCAAAGCTGCTTTACCCACTCCCCGACCCTGGAGAGGAGTTTACTTAAATCTTATTGTTGACATTAACAGAAGTCAGTATCTATTTAATATTGATACCAGAACTCTCCAAAGCCCAATAGCAAATATTTAAGTATCAAAGTGAAGAGCATGTCTTGGAGGAAGTAAGTATCAATAGAAGTCTATCACAAATGTGTCCTTGCAGCAAGACATTACTTTGTACTTCAAAACAAGGCAACAAAAATTCCACAGAATGGAACTAATGCTGATTAAATATGGTCTCTTCCAGGACCACTCGGTTCAGCATTGAAAAATGTACCAGCCAAAGGCCCTCAACAGTATATAACCAAAGCAACCAAGCCATGGGATGTGCTTAGAGGCACTCCATGATGATGGTTATTGTGCCTCTCTACTACAACAGATTCATTTCTGCATGTTTTATACTACACCACTGGACCATCTTTCAAAAACCTGTGTGCTTATAATTACGCACTATGGAAAAATGCATCTAAAACTCAATGTTAACCAGGGACTTACTTTCTTGTAAGCAACTCTTTTTCTCCTCTCTCAGGTATAAGAGAGTCAGAAAGTGATTTATTTGAAGAAATTACTTTTCTACTTATTTTACAATACTTTAGAAATTCTGGTCTTTCCTACACTGGAACTCCCTGAATGAATGAAGAATTGGTGGGATTATGATATCGCAACAGCCTGAGCAATTCAGAGAGGAAGGGATGTTAATTCAAAGTGTTGCAAACTCTTTGGTCTCTTTTTGTTAACATTGATTTAATTTCAGCGCTTCAGAAACACTTGCAAGATCATGTGAAATTGTGCAGCTAGGAGAAAAACACTCCCTAACATACAAATGCAGTGTGTCTACTCCCACAAATATTACGTTGCCATGAGGAATGACATTTGTTTGTCCTTTATATATCTATAGCATCACTTCTGGTTTACAAGACACGAGGTTGCACTGCTCATTTCCATGCAGGTAACAATGTACCAAGAATAAAATCTATGCTTCCCATACACAGCAGGGTCGTCTACTTTTGCAAATATATATGAGTGTGGGTAATGCGATGAGAATGGAACTCGACTGTACCTGGAAATACTACCTGTGCTTAGCGCTTGCTAACAGCAGGTGTTTTCATATAAGATGACCTCAATTACCCAGATGTCATGGGACATATTGAATACGTTCAGATAACTGGAGGGAAGTTTACTAACTGGGGGAGAGGACTTTGTTTACCATGATAAGAGATGAAAACATGATATCACTGTCTATGGCATGGATCCTTGCCCCAGCAATGTCAGTACAGAGGTAATGGAACTCTGGTGATGCCTCTTTCTTGCACATGAGTTTGAGCGATGGAAAGACCTGATCTTCCCGAAGGTAGATAAAAGCTTATAACAACAACAACAACATGTTCCCACTGCTTTATGCTCTAGCAACCTTAGGTCAGTCAACAGTTCCAAGGAGGTCAGTGCATTCAGCATAACTTAAAGCAGCAACAAGGCTACTTTAAGTTTCATTGGGGGGTAAACTGTCCCCTGGTTGCTTATGGTATCAGAAGTGCTTAAAGATGGTATACCACACCTCTGTGCCCCTTGGGCCATACAATTAAGCACAGCTTAGTCAAGCCCAAGTCTAGGGCTAGAATTTAAGTCCCAAATTCTGGTCTTGTGTTTCAATGAGGACCCATGTATGTGATTAACTGCGCTCCACAGGGGCTTTCTACCTGTATTGGTGCAGTGATTCACCTTTAACGGATGGGCTATAGCAAGCAGAGTGGAATTGTGACTGTTCAGATCCACTGACCCAAAATCTTCTCTCAGGTAGGGGGCTGCAAGTGGTTATGGAGTCATATGGCAGCTCAACAGAGCACAGTTAATGGCAGGAATTAATCAGCAACCCTGCAAAAAGGGGGATCTTATTGAAGGAAAAATAAAGGAATTGGATCCTCAGCAGTCTTTCACTAGTAGTCACTTACAGCTGCCTGGCTGGGCTGTTGCTTTTTGTTCCTTTTAGGCCGTAACTTTGTAAAGTGCTCCAGCTTTTTTGCTTCCTCAGAAGGCAGCTCTGAGATGAGTCCTGAAGTCCGTTTGTCTGCCCTGCCAGAAGGGAATGGAGGGTCTTCAATGTGGATAGGAACTTCTTCAAGGGCTTTATCCAAGTCAAATTCCATTTCTAAGAGAAAGCAGAACTTTTAATTATATTTTGCACTGCTTTTTGTTTTAAAATGCTAGGATAACATTTGTTCTGTGGTGGCGGCAGCATTAGTTTAATTCACCAACATTTCTCAAAAAGGTATATGTAAGCAGAGAGGACAAATATTTACTCATCCCAGTATCTCACTCAAGATATCTCAGGAAAGGCAGGGACAACAATAGTAGCCCAGGGTCAGAATCTTAAATAATCTCAAATACAGAAAGCATTCCTCCCAAAGATCTGCATTTACGGAATTTCAGTACATAAGTGGGGGGGTGGGGTGGGGACACAAATGAAAAATAAAATAAAATTCCACTTACCAAAAGCCCTGGATACAGGCCGGAGCATCCTACTGTGGATACTTTTCCTTTTAGATTTAGGAGTCATCTATCAATTGAAAGAAACGAGGCACTTATTGGAAAAGGAATTATAGGTAAAAGGAATTGCTCAGTGTAATCTTTCCCTTAAATACGAACAAACGGTCTTATTACTGGGCATCTTTGCATTCACAAAGCCAAAGAGGACTACATTTCAAATTTCTTCTTTGACATCTAATGACAGTTGTACTGGGGTTAGGTAGTTCTAGTCCCTGCTAATTATAATACTTACCAAATTGTTCAAATGACTTCAAATTTAACACAGGAATACTGTGGTGAACTTTACTAAAACACTGTCAACCTCAACATTAAAGCATTACTGCAGTTTTACAGCTGAGGTAATTGAGCCAGCGACAGGTTATGGGAAGTGCCTTATTACACAGTAAGTCAAGAGCAAAACTAAGAATGGATTGCACTTGTACAGGCTTTTGCTGTAATTACACCACCATGCTTCCTGACTTAATTAATGACGTACTATCTGAACACAACATATATTTTAATGAGTGCCAATTTTAAAATTCAGGCAGCTAAATCTTTTGCCACCCATCCTATAATTTTTAATTCCTTGACAGACAAGGGAAAGATCTGCCTTTTTGGAACCAATCTGTTCCCCTTCCAGTTATTCAGAGGAATTGCCAAGTTGGTCTCTTGTACCATATTAAAACGCACTCAGCTCTATTTGCATGCAACTTTTTTTTGACATACAGCTGCTTGGTAATTACTTAGGATTATATATTCCCTGAAGATATAACTCCTGGTCCTCTTTGAGGAGGGAGAACTTAAAATTATCAGTTATCTTCAAACAATGTACTACTGGCAGTCCAATGGTTCTCATAAGTGTTTACACGGCAGGCAAAGATTGTATGTATTTAAAGTATACTTTCAAATGTAATTTTCTTTAGGCCACTGTGAGAAAACAAGCATGTCGAGGAAACAACAGCCTGGCTAAATGCTAAACTAGAGCAATTTCCACATTTTCCTCATCCCCAAAAGCATAATCTGTTCTACACATGCAAGCCTGAATCCAACTTCCTCCAACCCTACATGGCATCCTTTTGTACACCCTGCCATTGCTCTTTGGTAGAAAGCAGCACTTATTTTACTGCATGAATGGGTGACAAGTAGGGGGGGAATCCTGTGCCCTCCCCTGATATTTTCCCTGGTCCAGCCCTGTCCCGGCCCCACAACAATCAGATCCAGGAGTCCAGTCCTCCTCCCCTCCCCTTCCATAGTCCCACTCATCTGGGCAGGCAGAAAGTCATCAGAGGGGCAACTTCCTCATAGGAACAGTGGTAGCAGCACAAGGGAGGAGGACTCAGCAGACGGCTACAGAAGTGTGCGCAAGAAGGACTTGGCGGCAGCAGCGGGGCCTGGCTGAGAAGGAGGAGGTGAGTGGGAGGCGAAGGCAGCAGAGAAGGCTAACCAAGTTAGTGGTGAAGCAGAGTTGAGAGAGCGAGCCCCGAGGAGTCACAGACCCAGGAGAGTGAGAGGCACACCCCGATGCCTGGGGTGCAGACCCAGGAGAGTACGAGAGAGCCCCGAGGAGGTGCAGACCCACTGAGTGAGGAGCAGGCTGCCAAGAAACAGAGCGTTGCCCCAAGGAGGGACCCCAGCAGCAACCTAAAGACAAGCGTTGGTGGTGGAGCCTCTTCCCCTCCAATTCCCCTGCATCCAACACTGCCCCACCAATCTTCCCCTCTCCACAGATTGAAAGAGAACACATTGTCAACATATCGGACATTATTACGAGATTATCAAGCAGAAAGGACTGATGCTTACAATTAGTTTGATAAGGCAAAGTCATTCATATTTAAAACATTTACATCTGTTATTGTTAAATGGTTGCTAACTGATTAAGAACACCAGCAATTCGTCTCAAGTATAGTGTGGTGTAGCTGTCACAGTGTGTGTGTGTGTTTTTTTTAAAGCTTGCAATGTGGTTAATAACCTTTAAATTGTGTCCACCACAATAGTGAGATTTCAAAATGACACACACAGCAAAATGGGTCAAGCTGCTTTTTAAATACAACATGGTGTTTGTACAAGGTACATTCTTAGCCTCAGCCAACCAGCATGTAGCATATTCCAGTACTAAAGTACATTTGATTGCCACAGCAAAGATGTGAATTTCTGGATTATGACCACTTCTCGACCCTGAGTTGCTGGCTTGCACGTCATTTGCTGTAATTACTGAAAACAGCGCCAATCTGTTAAAGGTCAGGTCCCTTCCAAATTCTCTGCGAAGTGCTTGCTCAGACTGATTCATTCATTACCATCCTGACTTTTAAAGCCAAATTTGGGAGCACGAACAGCACTCTCCATCCCCACTTCATCTAGCACACTACGTTTTATAAAGGTAGTTTCTCAGGTGGACTCACCCGTTGTCCTCTCATTTTGTCCTCCTTTCCGGTTTCTCTTCTCCTTCCTTCAGAATAGTGAAGGTAGCCAAATGAAGGAAGTCAGACCTGTAGTTAAGGAGGACGGATGATGGTGGCCAAGTACCATCCATGTTTTTATTACCTCAAGACTGGATTACTGTAACGCGCTCTACATGGGACTACCCTTGGGGATGGCCCGGAGACTGCAGCTGGTGCAGAATGCGGCAGCCAGTCTCCTTATGGAGACGGGTCACCATGACGATCATATTACACCAATGCTCCGATCTCTGCACTGGCTGGCTATAGTTTTCAGAGCCCAATTCAAAGTGTTGGCATTGACCTATAAAGCCCTACACGGCGGGGGCCCTGCCTACCTGCGAGATCACCTCACCCTCCGGGTCCTGGATCAGCCCCTGCTGTTGGCTATGGATGCCCTCCTTCGGGTCCCCCAGGTTTCCTGGGTGATGACGATGAGGAGGGCGTTCTTGGTGGCTGCGCTGAGGCTGCGGAACTCCCTCCCAACGGAGGTCTGCTTGGCTCCGAGCCTCCCCTCTTTCTGTCGACCTGGCTGTTCTGCTAGGTGTTTGGCGACGGAGACGGGTAATGGGGTTGGGATTTGGGGGGGGGGGGGGTAAAACTCCACCTGGTATGCCTGTGAGATGTTTTTATGATATTTTATATATTTTATTATATATATTCTATATTGTGCTTGTTATGTATTAACATTGTATATTGAGAGCCGCCCCGAGCTGCGACTGTAGGAGGAGATGGCATATAAGTTTGATAATAAATAAAAGTTTGATAATTAATAAATTGGTATATGGTAAACGGTAAATTTCTATAAACGGTTAACTGCAAACGGCATTTTGAGAAAAATTTCTCAACCGAAAACTTGCTCTGTTATCGAGATTGTACCGACAGCTTGGTGACAATTCTCAATTCTTGCGAGAAAATAATTGCTTCTCATTTCAGCCCTAGTCAGGAGATCTTTCCAAAATACTGCCTGACACTTCCACTCCAGTTATACTATAAAACAAACACCGGGATTTTGGAATTAAAATGAAATTCTAGTTGTTGGTTTTTTTTTTGCTTTTTTTATTTACAAATACTTATATCCCGCCCTCTCCTGCACAATGGCAGCTCGGGGCGGCTCACAACAAAACACAATAACATTTATAAAGTTCATAAAATACGTTTACATTTTAAAAGGGCAGAAATAACACCCCCGCCCCAACCGTCTCCCTCCCCAAAGGCCTGGTGGAACAGCCAGGTCTTACACTGTTGTCAGAAAGAAGGGATGTCCGGGGCCAAGTGGGCTTCAGATGGGAGGGCACAGCTTAGGAGTGGCCACCGAGAACACCCTCCCCATCGTTGCCACCCAGGAAACCCGAGGGATGTTGAGTTGGGCGTCCACGGCTGACCGCAGGGGCCGTACCACTGTACCGCGGATATGAGGCGGTCCCGCAGATAGGCAGGGCCTAAGCCGTTTAGGGCTTCATAGGTCAGCACCAACACCTTGAATTGGGTCTGGAAAACAATAGGCAGCCAGTGCAGAGAACAGAGCACTGGTGTAATGTGCTCATGACGGCCCGTCCCTGAAAGGAGATGGGCCGCCGCATTCAGAAGCTGCAGCTTCTGAACCGTCACCAAGGGTAGCGTCACGTAGAGTGCGTTACAGTAGTCTAACCTAGAGGTGATGAAGGCATGGATGACGGTGGTCAGATCAGAGTTTGAAACATACGGCCGCAGCCGTTGCACCAGATGTAACTGGAGAAAGGCACTCTGAGTCCTTGCCACCGTTTCCACCTGAAAATCCAGGCGGAGCTGTGGGTCGAGGAGCACCCGCAAACTACAGACCTGAGTGTCTAGGGGGGGCAGACCCCATCAATGACAGGGGCCACGACCCTCCCAGTCCTACCCACCAACATCACCTCCATCTTGTTGGGATTCAGCCTCAGACGACTCGCCCTCATCCAATCCCCCACAGCTGCCAGGCACCGGGTTAGCACAGAGACTGACAAGTCTGAGTCTGTGTATCGCCGGCATACTGATGACATCGTACACCGAGCCCCTCTCACAACCTCACCCAGAGGCTGCATATATACGTTGAACAGGAGGGGGGACAGAATAGAACCCTGTGGGACTCCACACGTGAGGTCCCGGGGAGGTGATGAGCATTCCCCAAGCACCACCCACTGACTTCTTCCGGTCAGGAAAGAGCGGAACCAATCGAGGACAATTCTGCCCACCCCTGTTTGGTCCCACAGGTGAGTCACCAACATCTCATGGTCAACAGTATCAAATGCTGTTGACAGATCTAGCAGAATCAAAAGAGATGATCTGTCCCGATCCAACTCACGGTGCAGGTCGTTGACCAAAGCCACATGTGCAGTCTCCGTGCCAAACCCAGGGCGAAAGCCAGACTTCGTGGGATCAAGAAAATTGATCTGATCCAGATGCCCCTGAAGCTGCCAAGCCACCACCCATTCAATAACCTTCCCTAAAAAGGGAAGGTTAGAGACTGGTCGATAGCTGGCAGGGGAGTCAGTGTCAAGCAATGGTTTCTTGAGTGGCCTCCTTGAGGCGGTCCGGCACTCTGCCCTCCCTAAAGGAGGCATTGACAACCCCAGCCAGTAATGACCCGAGTGTCTCACGGCAAGCTTTAATTAGCAAGGATCTAATTTACAACAGGTGGCTCAAACTGACCCAAGAACATCTGCCACATCAGCGGGCGACACCCACTGAAACTGATCCCACAAAATCGAACAAGGCGGGGCATTCATTACCTCCGGTTCTCCCACTGCTGTAAGCACGGCATCAAAATCGTGGTGAATCTGAGTGATTTTATCCGTGAAAAAAATTGACAAACATGTCAGAGCAAGCACTAGAAGAATCCAGTTCCAAGCGGAGAGAGGCCGGACTGACCAGCCCTCTCACCACCTGGAAAAGCTCAGCTGGACGTGACTTCGCGGACGCTGTGAGTGCAGCAAAGAATATCTTCTTTGCTGTCCGCACAGCCACCGCATAGGTTTTAAATTAAGAGTGATTTCAGAAGTGACGTGGTGAATGTCCACCACAGTCAACCTCAGTCAAACACGGGGGGTGGCGAAAGCTCCATGCATGTCTGTTTGCTCGCATCCAGATGTTCACCACAGTCAAACGTGGCCCGGAGTGAAGCTAACCACGCTTTGTGAGGTCGGGGTGGGAGGAGGCCCAGAATTGTGGTGAATGGTCACCACGGCAGGGGTGAATGAAAAGTAACTTCTGAACGGAAACCTGCAGCTACGGTGGAAGGAATTGACCCCAGACGCGGTGCATTCTGAGGCTCGAACCACAGTCCACGTCTCCACTGCATGTCTGTTGTGTTTCCCCAGCCCATGTTCTCTCTGATTGCCCCCAGGTGGCGGTCACGATCCTGTCACTTCTGTTGGGGCCGCACGTGCCACCACAGCCCGCGGTGAACCCAGTCACACCTGGGTGGGATTCACTGTGGTGAATTGGAACGCATCACTTCTGAAATCACCCTAACTCTATGCCGCAATTGGTCGGCTTCAGCTTGAGTGCGATGCCACCATCACTCTAACCGCCGTACCTCCATTTTAGACACATTCAGATTATTCTTGGTTTAAGTATCATGCCAAACACCAGACTGTTTTCCCTATATAATCAAAATTGTGAGCTGAAAATATTAAGTACCATACTTTCCACATTTTTTCCTTCTTCCCAAATATTCTTCAGTCTTGGTTCAGTCACACTAGGTTGCTGAAAGAACACACACACTCTCTCTCTCTCTCTCACACACACACACACACACACACACACACACATTTCCCCTTTAACGATGTGTAAAGAACCACATGTATTTTTGCCTGTGAAAAAGCAGTCAGTGACAGTACAAGTAGTTAACTGTGAGACAAACTAGGATAATTAACAAAGATAACCAAATTCTCAAACTTCCATGACAGGAAAATAACGTCTTGTTCTAAGCTCAAGCTCACATTGTGATTAAAACTGAAGGTTGGGGTTTTTCTTGAACATTAACTTCCTTTGTTTGAACCCCTTTCATAAGCACTCTGCTTGGTTTTAGTCTTGTGACCGAGAGGATGTTTTAAATTCATCAGATGTTACGTTAGCTCAAACCTCTTGTAAAACTCAATCTCGTTCCCAAATTGATGCCTATTTCATTCAGTAACTGCAGATGGAGGACACTACAATCTCCCAGGAGAGTAGTAGGGCAGCATAGAAGCAAACAGAGCACCAAAAACACCACCAAACAAATAGGCCAGAAACAGCACAGCTTTAATAAAAATAAAATAAAAAAAAATAAAAAAATACTTACACTTGTACAGCAGAGAGTCTCCATGCAGCAAAAAAAGGAAGAAAAATAATATAAATGGAGAGAAGACAAAGCAATAGCAGTTTCCAGGAAGAAAGGCAGCACTAAAACTCACCAAATTAAAAAGAACTAAAGTGAAAAAGTATTAGCAGAAAAAGCGATATGCAAAAACAAGGCAAGAAAGCTTGACACAGCAGCATGGCAGTATTATTATGTACTCTCCACCTTGTTAGGATATTTAAAGAGGAATGTGTCCTCTCTAGCAACATCTTTATCAGAAATCCTTACCCCATGTCTCTCCACCCACGTCAGCAAACACTGGTACAGCTGCACTGTTGGCAAACTAAATATCTACACCCCCAGTCAGTGTAATGAATGAAAGTCTTCTGAATCAAAGTCTTTAGCATAGGGGGTTATCAAACTTTTTTCCTTTATGACCCTTTTTGAGACTTAAATATAATCGTGTGACAAGAGACATGAAAGGTATATCCAATACCAAACGGGACAAGAGCCCTGCCCAAAGATGGTGCGACTCACAGCTCAGTAATTTCTGCTTTAGCTATAGAATATAAATCAGTAGAAGAAGCCAAAGCAACTGACCCCCTCCATCCCCCCCCCCCCCAAATACCCTCCAAAGAACAGAATGGAATGGCTCCTGTACAGGCTTGATACGTTAGGGCTCTTCAGCTTGGAGAAGAGATGACAGAGGGGATATGATAGAAGTGTATAAAGTCATGAGTGGTGTGGAACGAGTAAAGAGGGAATGGTTATTTACTATTCAAATAGTACTAGAACTAGGGGATACTCCATGAAACTAACTGGTGGTAGATAAAGTATTTTTTCTCTCAATGCCCAATTAACGTGTGGAATTTGTTGCCGGAGGATATGGTCAAGGGTCAGTAATATAGCTGGGTTTAAAAAAAGGACTGGGTAAGTTCTTGGAGAGTAGGTCCATTATCAGCTATTAGCCAAGCAGGTTTAAGGGACATAACTTCTTACTTTTGGGAGCTGGGAATGAACAAGAGGGAACAGATTGCCCATTGGGACCTGTTGGGTTACTTCACCCAAGTGATTGAGATTGGTCGCTGTTGGAGACAGAATGCTGGGCTCGATGGACCATTAGTCTGACCCACTATAGAACTGCTTATGTTCTTATGTAAATTCTGTTGTCTCACTCATTCAGTTTAGAGATCCAGTGGTATAACATTATGGATCATTTTAATTATAGAGTTTAGAGCAAGGGCAACACTTAAGTTGGAGATTCAGCACTAGTAAAGTAGCATAAAATGAAAACCCATGGGTTTTGTTCCAATTGTCTTCTTAAATTTTTCTGGGTACATCTAAGCCATGATATACACACTTCTTATATACTACAACAGTCAAAAAGAAAAACTAGTTCTATGAGTAATTAAGATGAACATTTTCAATCTTGGGTGCCTAAATTAAGGCATCTAAATCTACACTGATCTGAACTCTCATTCGGGTGCCTATTTCTTGTGAGTTTGAAACATTTGGACTAACCCTAAAAGATTAGAAACATCAGTTCACAAAAGGAGGATTCGGTCACCATTCCCCAAAATCACATGCCATCACCGGCTCTGTTCCCATCTTACTTCCAAATGTGCAGGACACCAAATGAGGAAGTGAAATAGAATGGCAACAAATACAAGCAAATGCTCAAGATCAAATTCCATCACGTGCCCAATTTAATTAAATGTTCACATGTATGTACGTATAAACACACACAGACACGCTTGCCCATTGACACTAATACACGTGTTGGCTACATATTAGGGATACAGCGAAGTCGGACCTCTCTGAACAGTCTCCTTGGACGCACCCCAAGAAAGCCACTGTTCTGGCATGATGGGCAGGCCGGTAATGCATATATCTAAATCTAAATATCATATCTAAATTCTGCTTCCTTACAGCTTAATTTGCATGATAATAAACAAGACAATGGGGCACATCCACACACACAAATGGTATATACATCTGAAATAATTGAAAGTCTGACTACAAGTATCCATTTTATTTTAATGACTATTAATTGCTTTAGATTTTCTTTTCCCTTCTTTTCCCCCCATTGTCCGTGTATTACTTTTGGATCAACATTGCCCACCACTTGTTACTATCTGTGTTCTGAAGCTCCCTTGGAAAAGTAAATATTTAATTAAAAACACTACATTTGTCAATACTGTGTCTTTTTGGCTTAAGAAGTTTGGACCCAACTACCTTGAAATTATAAAATCCGATTCTTTCCAATGCAAGCTCTCTCTCAAACACAAATCTTCCACCTTAGAATTTTGAAAATGACAACAAAAGTATTTGGACTGCTGTTATTGTTTGTAGTCCTTAGAGACAACAATAACGAAGGCAGGAAAAAAGAAATATCATCCCTGTGTGATAGATGAGGAACTGACACACAGAATGATTAACTAACTTCCTACTTAATTTCCCCTCCTATTTCCCTCTCTATCTCCATGAGGGAGTCACCATCCAGCTGGTCCCTCAGGCGGGTAGCATGGGATTAATCTTTGACTCCTCCCTCTCCTTTATGTCTCAGATCCAGGCTGTTGCCAAACCCTGTTGCTTCGCTCTGTATAATATTGCTAAAATCCGGTCTTGCCTTACCGTTGCCATCACAAAACCCCTAGTCATCTCTCACCTTGACTACTGCAACTTTCTTCCTGCTGGTCTCCCTTGCTCTGACCCCACCCCCCTCATCTCCATTCAACACTCTGCTGCCAAAGTCACTCACCTCGGCGGTGGCAGGTGGTTCAAATTTGTGGTGGGGCACTGGAGGGGAGGTGGATGCAAAAGGAGCTGGATATGAGGACAAGGGGAGTACTGGGCGGCAGCAGAATGGTCGGTTTCTAGCAGGGCCGGCCCGAGGCATGTGCCACCAGCGCCCAGGCACATGGCCCCGTGGAGGGAGGGGTCCCCCACCGCCACGGGCTAGAGACTGACAGACGCCGCCGGTTTTTGATTTTTTTCCCACTGGGCGTCTCCGAGTCAGTCCTCATGGGGGGTGGAGAGGGGTAAACTTCCTGGGAATCCCTGGCCAGTTATACACTGCGGAGCTGAGCTGACACAGTCAAGTTGCAGGTAAGTAACCAGCCGCCCCTCATCCCCTGAAACACCCCCCCCCCCAATTCCAGCGAGTGCCGGCCAGCCTTTGGGGCCCCACAGCAAGGCTTGGCACATGGCCCCTGAAACCCTTGGGCTAGCCCTGGTTTCTAGGGGGGAGAAACGCAGGTGAGGCCAGGGCAGCACCCCGAGTGCTGCAGTCTCCCCTCTCAAGAGCTCCCCCCAACAAGTGTTCCCCGGCTCCCCAGCTTCTCCCTCAAATCTCTCACTACCTGGGATCTTCGTGGAGTAGCCACGGCAGCACAAGCCCCAATGAACTGAGCGGAACAGTGGCAGCGGCCCAAAGCAGTCATGCTAGCATATGGCAACTCCTGACTTTGCTGCCCCCACCGCAGCCACTTCTCTAATGCTGTGTGGGAAGATCGGATGCTTGTACAGCAGCGCTAAGCCCATTGCGTATGTGCCTCCTCTGACCCTGGCAGTGCCTGCCTTTTGCTGCTGTTTGCTGTGAGGCTGTCTGTTTGTCAGCGTCTGGATGGATGAATGGGAGTGTGTGTCTGTGTGTGTGAGTGAGAAAAGTATGTCTGGATGGATGCTTGGAAGTGTACTCAGCATGAGTAGAGTTAATGAGGGTTTAGCCAAAGAGGAAAGGGGAGAAGTTGAAAGGGAGGGAGGGGAGCTTGGTTGAGGGGGTGGGTGGAAAGGTTTTAAATGCATAGCTTAACCTTTAGGTGGTTGAATCAGGATAGGAGCTGACTTGTTCGAAATGCCAGCAAGCAGCAACTAGTGGAAATCTAAAGCCCCCTGCCTAATTGTCCTGGTAGGCTTCTATAAAGAGAGGCTGTACCTCTCTTTTTCAGCTGTCCCAGACCCTGCTGTCTCGTTGCTATCCCAGTGTTTGGAGGCCATGGCGGAGTGGATGTGGCAGAGCAGACTGAAGCTCAACCCCGATAAGACGGAGGTGATGGTGGTGGGGAGAGCGAGGGAGGTGTTGGCCCCCCTGATTGGGCGGGTTCGCCCTCCTATAGCTCATCAGGTTCGGAGTCTGGGGGTGGTGTTGGATTCTGATCTCCGTCTGGATTGACAGGTGGAGATGGTGGCAAAGGCCGCCTTCCGCCAGTTGTATCTGGTGCGGAGGCTGCCTCTGTACATCTCCGGGCCGGACCTGGCCTCCCTCATGCCTTCCCTCATGCCTTCCTCACCTCAAGGCTGGGCTACTGCAACGCGCTCTACGTGGGGCTGCCCTTGTACCTGGTCCGGAGGCTGCAGCTAGTGCAGAATGCAGTGGCCCGGCTCCTGATGGGAACGGGCCGTCGGGAGCATATAACACCTGTGCTCTGGACTCTGCACTGGTTGCCAATAGCGTACCGAGCCCGGTTCAAGGTATTGCTAATGATCTAGAAGGCCCTTCACGGTATCGGCCCCTCGTACCTCAGGGACCGCCTCGCCCTCTGTGCCTCAGAGCGGCTCCTTTGGTCTGTCGGGGGTGTCTTGTTGGAGGTCCCCCATGTCAAGTGGGGGGCCACAATGGAGGGGGCATTCTCGGTGTCCGGGCCGCGTCTTTGGAACTCCCTCCTGGAGGAACCTCGCCTGGCCCCAAGCCTTTTAACATTCTGGCGGGCTTGTAAAACCTGGCTGTTCGTCCAGGCCTTGGGGGGGGGGGGAAGGGGGTTTAGGGTTTTTAGCTCTTCCCTACCCTTATTTCTTTTTTTATTTATTTTGCCTAACCCTGTTTTTGTGGTTTTTAAATTATGTGTGTTTTACAAAATTATTTTTATTTTTATGAATGCTTTTATTTTGATTGTATGTCGCCCCAAGATGCCGTAGGCATTTGGGGCAACTAATAAATGTTTATAATAAATAAAAAATAAATAAAGACCTTCTCTCTATCCGGCTACTGCCTCTGCATGTGGGGAGAGAAGGTTTTGCACAGTGCAGCTGGGGACCCCCAGCTCCTGAAGAAGAGTGCGGAGGAAGAGGAAGGAAAGGGAGGGCTCTCTCTGAATCATATCCACCATCATCGCACTTTGAGACCCTCTGATTGGCTACCATCATCCTGGAAGAAGAGAGAAAGCTATCCTGAGAGTCCTCCTCAGCTCTGGACTTTAGTTCCCTCTTGTGCAGTTTCTCTATCCCTCCCAACTGAACCCTGGGTTGCACTGACAGAACAAGGGTGATGAAGTAAGGATTAATTCTTAACTGACCTGCTCAGCTTTGGAAGTCTGGCTCCTGTCACGGCAGAGAGGCCTGCTTGGAGCCGGTCAGATCTTTGCATCTGAGCCAGGGGCTGCTCTTCCTTTTGTTTTTATGGAAACTACTTTTTTAAAAAGTGTATATAATTGCTCTTCTGTTGCCCTATAGCAGGGGTGAGGAACCTTAGGCCCAGGGGCCAAATGCGGCCCCTGGTAAGTTTTTATGTGGTCCCTTTCCAGTTCCTGAATCTGGCCCCTAGATTAAGTGCCTGCCTCCAAGCACTGAAAAGCTGAACTCCGGTAAGTGAGCAGAGATGAGGGCATGCCTACAAGGATTGTGGACAGATCCATGGCACAGATGCATGCATAATCTGGATCCTCCTTTACTTGAGTGCACCCCATATTCATCCCCACCCCAACTTCTCTGTGGCCCTCAGAGCTAGTACTAATTTTCAAAGTGGCCCCAAGGAGGGAAAAGGTTCCCCACCCCTGCCCTAGAGGCTAGAGCAGTGGTTCCCAAACCCAAACATATTGCATATGCCAGTAGTACAAATACATCACTTTCAAAGTTTCTCCAGTCAATACTCAATGGAGCTGCAGGTAGAAGTTTGTGTGCAACAAGCAAAGCTGATCTTATTTTCTTACCCACTAACAGCCCCACCATTGTCCTTGCATTCTTTATATAAGGGAGATGAATTATTCATAGTTCAGAAGGTGAATGTAAAGTTTTTGAGATGTCAGGGTCTCTGGGTTTCCCATGGGAGCAGAGTCCTCTTCCCTTCCTTCACCCACACTTGGGGGGCTGTGTGTGGAGGAAGGCTCAGCACACACACAAAGAAATTGTCATGGCACACTATGTTGCAGGGGTGACGAATTTTCAGCCTTCAATCTCTAGTACTCTATCTACACAGACACAAACACACTCCATTATCCATGATCGAACACCCCCCCCCCCAATCTATTCATCCATCCCTTGCACAGACACACTCCATTCATCCATCTATCACTCACACACAGACGCACTCCATCCATCCAGACACACATTGCACACACTTACTGCCATGATCCATCCATCCAGACACACACTGACACAAGACACACTCACTCTGTCCAGTCCCATACATCCAGACACTGACAGTCAAACACACAGTATGAGGGAGGGATGGATGAATAGATGAAGTGTGCCTGAGGCTTTTTAAAGAGAATTCCACCAGTTGCTGCTTGCTGGTATAGTGGACATCCCAGCATACCAGACATCCCCATGCACCTCTAGCCATATCCCCCAGTTGCTTCGCATGGGGGCATGCGTGGGGATGCCAGGGGGATGGGTGTGTGCCTGTATGGACCAGCCCCATCGCACCACAGAAGTGCATCCCACACCCACGGCCCATTTGAAAAGGGCCTTTGATGGCATACTGTAAATACCCCCTGAGTTTCACAGGTGTACCCATATGCTTAAAATTAACACGCATTGCTGTGTCATTCTGTAGAGTTCTCAGCAACTTATGGGTTCAAGTCTCCATTTGGCAAAATCTTTCTTGATTCCGCAGAGTCTTGAAGGAATTCGAATAAAAGGTCAAAGTTTCACACTCTCCTTTCCACGCTCTAAACCACAAAAGCATTGAAGTGATCAATGGCTAGCAAGACAAGCATGTCGCTACACTGCCTTCCTTTAGCAGAGCCTTTGGGATCAGAAACAACATTGGTTTTGTGCTATAAAAGCTATGACATTTCAGCTGTGAAGCAGGGAGGCTCAGCCAATGAGCAGACCTAGATTACTAAAAGCAGTAAATGGATTAGTAGCCTCTGCTCTTAGAAATTTATGATTTGAGGCAATATTCTTGAAAATTCATGTTTATCTGAGCCAATGTACTCTCCAAGGCACAAAATGTATCAGTCACAAGAGACTGTCAGAGTTATCTTTCCCAGCACACTTCAAGATAATCTTGAGACCTCTAGGCAGACCTTTGGAGACATCCTTTCTAAATTTAAACATGCATCAGAAATAAAAATCCCAACTACCAATCCGCCTGAACTCTAACTCTAACTTAAAAGTATCTATAATTGCAGGGGAGAAGTGGCTAGGAGAGTTCCCCATAAAGTTAGTTATTAACAAATTATAAGCAAACACTTGTTATTATAGCACCCTATGACAGGTTACAGAAACACTGCAGATCAGGAAGCAAGCAGGGTTATGGAGCTCCTCTGCATCAATAGGAGAGACAGCCTAACAGATTACATGAATATATGTTAATAAAATTTGTCCTCAGGCCAAAAAGAGCCAGTGTTATTTAAATAATCCATACAGATGGGCAGCTGCTGTCTGCTATGTCATTAGGGTGAAATTCACCCCTATCTAGAGGGTCAGTGTGAGGTTCATTTAGCCCGTTATGAAATTTTAAATGAGACTTAAGAGGTGAATAACCCCTGTCAACACTATGCAGAGGGGGAGAATTACTCAGAGGGCTTGCTTACAGTATGGAAAAGGTTTATTTTTGGGGTGTTTTTAAAAAAAATAAAGCCCTCAAAGGCAAAGCTCAGTTGTTACTTCACAGTAACAACTAACAAGCAAAGATCCATTCACAGCAACAACTAACAAGCAAAGATCCATCCAATATCCCTACTGTACTTCATATTAATTTGTTACAATTAAATAACATGCATGGCCTTGTCTTTGTTGCAATTGTTCAACAAGATGTTAACTCTAGGGGGAACACATTTTTTTCTTACTGTAGCTAAGCACTCGGTGCAGAATTTTTCCTTAAGTGATAAACAAATGAGATTCGAGGGTTCAAACACACAGGGTCTTTATTTGCTGGATCTGGCTTTCTCCAAGTTATGTGATCCTTTATTTTACTACTGGTTCTATCAAATTAAATGCACCTTTGAAAAAAAATAAAAAAACAGAAGGCTAATTCTCTGCCCCCCCCCCCCCAAAAAAAAGAGAGAATCCTTTCTTTTTCTCAGTCCCTCTTCTTGGAAACTTCTATTTTCAGCCAATTACTGTCTGGAAGTTTAGAATTGTCACAATAAAAAGACAAACCTGCTGAACTCACCTCTCCAGGCAATGTATTATTTAATGTAGAAACAAAAGCAAATGGACCATGAAATGCCAGGAGTAGAATAGAACTTTATCCATTCTATTTTTAGTAGGCAGAAACCCAAGGCCAATTAGATTGGCCCGAACAGCCCAGATGCACAACCTGAGCAAACTAATCAAGTGAGACACCAAAAGGAGCATGAAAAGAACCATGCTGGGGGAAAAAAAATCAATACAGAAAACTCTTGAGTGACTCACAGGCGGCCAGCTCCCAGACATTAGTTGAATTGAGAGGTTCTAGCTTGTCAGGCTTTAACACATTATAGTGTCAAAAGCATGATGCACATGTGTTCACGCACAAGCACATGTATGTTTTTATGATGGCATTCCATAGCTTTTTTTAGGACTGTTCTGCCTATTGTCCTGATGTATAAAGTAAGTGAGAGAACATGACTGCTAGTACGCCAGAAGCTGCAACTAAATCAGATGACAGGTACATATTCTTCTGATGCTAACATCATCTCATTTAAACAGAGAGCAAAAAGCTACAAAACTCAGAATGCTGGAGTGTTTTAACAAAAGAAGAAAGAGCATGCAGAGACAACAATTCATGATACATGATCCAAACCAAAGAGAAGGCACTTTTCCCATCAGAGCACATGTCTAATACAGATAATAGTTTATTGCATTTTTGCTTCTTTCATGCTGTGCCAATAGCAAACATTTCATGACAAATAGCTTTAGAGTTCTACACAAAAATCTGAGCTAGCTTTTGGATAACATATCGTACAACCATATATCCCATAGCGACCATCAAATTTTTAGTTTGTTAGCTCTCACTGTATCCTATAGCGACTGAGGCCACCTCAATGTTCTTTGCTGTGTTTTCAAATCGGGCCCACCCTTTAAACAAATACATTATTATTATTATTAACAAACATTTATATAGCGCCAGCAGTGTACCTGGCACTTTACAAAGTAATAAAATAGACACGGTCCCTGCCCCTAGGGCTTACAATCTGAGAATCTCAAAAGCCATCAAACTATGCATCAGCCATAACTTTTTGAATGGAAAATAAAGTGAAGGAGAGTAGCACAAACTATGTTTTGAAGAAAACTTAATAATGCAGTTGTGAAAGAGTCTACATTTCACCTTTTCTTAAGTCTACAAGCATTAGCGCTATAAATTATTTCTGTTGCAATAATATGCAGAATTAAGGCACCAAGGTATGAAACACTGAAACCCACTATGATGATAGCACCTGTCCAGAGAACTTTCAATTTAGGAATTGGACAATATGCAGCAGATAAATAGACATGTATTCAATATATTTACTTTAATGTGGCCGCATTTACCATTAGAACATTTCCTAAGGTTATGTGACTTTGCTCACTTTCTTCCTTCCTCTGTCAGAAAAACCAAATTTTATTTTGTATGCTTTGTTTTTTGTTTTGTTTTTTTAAAAAAAATGTATTGTGGGAAGTCTACATCAAAGCACAGAACTTTATAATTTTTTGTACTGAATCTGTGAGGCTTCCGATTGTCTTGTAATCAAGAAGGGATTCCAGTTTTTTAGGTTTTTGGCCAAATATTAAAAGTGTGTGTAAGATCTGTCTCAATTATCCCTCAATACCATCAAGAAGCAAATAAGTGTTGTCTTTCCTTAGATTTCCCTCCATTACCAAACCTCTTCTTCCCTTGCAGTATTCACTGTGCAGTTATTAGACAATTTCCATCATACATGACTGACACAGTATTACCGATTAATTTCATAAGACCTTTCACCTTTTCATTCTTTTTTCATTTTCCTTTAGAACCACCACTCTGGGAAAAATATTGATTTGGACAAGGAATAGCCATTTATAGCAAATAATAAATAGATTCAACATATAATAAGATAAATAAATAATAATAATATTCACATAGTGCCCCCCCTGCCATGGCACTCTGAGCGCTTTACATAGAACATTTTAAAACAACAATTAATCCTCAACAACCCTGTGAGGTAGGTTAGGCTGAGAGAATACTGTGACCGGCCCAAGGTCATCCAGTGAGTTTCTGGCTAAGTCGACACTTGAACCAGGGCCTCCCGCCTACCTCCCGGTCCAGGTACTGCGCACTTAGCCATTGCACCTTAGCAGAAGTTACTAATTTTAATTAGTTGTAAACATTTGATGAACTTCTTATTCACAGTCCTAATGTTTCAACTTTATGCTGAATCAAGAGGATTCATAGATGTATACAGTAGCAGCCACACTTCCTTCCAATAGTTTCTATTACCTCCCTCAGGAATGCAAATAAGCAGCTTTTCTGCTTCTGTACAGGGACCTAGCTTGCACCGATCTTGTCATCCTCATTATTGTTAGAAACAACATTGTATTGTTGGAATCGGCATTTCTGAGATTATGGATGCATGAATTATACCACTTAAAACTTCCATAAATAGTAGCTCAGCTATGGTAACTATCTCTGAGCATTCTAAAAACCCAAAGAAATCCAAAGTGCTAACCACTCTGCTTTAAAAAAACCAAACTGGTTGTATTTTGTAAAAAAAAATAAGTGAAAGGCCACTAAAAGATGGGCTTTCAGCAGGGAATAAAACATCCTAAGGTGTAAAACGCAGGACTGCGCACATTGAGGGAAAGAACAAATAGCATAATCACCTTCTTTTTTTCCCCCAGGGAAAGAACCAAACTCTCGCAACAAAATTACATTTGTGACTGACACTTGGGATGGTTTATTTTAAATGCAAGTTAAAACGCATCATTACTTAAACTAGTGTCATTTTTGCTGCACACAATTTCAGAAAATGTATAATTTCATTAAGCTCATTCAGCACTCCTTATTGAATCAAACCTTTCAAAACCCTGTATTTATTCCTTTAATGTGAGCACAGCAAGTGCCTTACTGCAGAAAACAAAGTCGTCACATATCTTTCCTATACACAAATTTGATAGCTGTAAGTCATTAGATAAATACAGCCCTGAATAAAGTCAAGACAACTACCAAATCAGTAATGCAAGGTGTCAGTCTACCATACTGGAGCTCAGAGACATCAGAAGCTACTGGGATTAATAATGCTCAAGCTATCACGTCCTATTTTAGACCATTCAATCATTCTTTGTTTCTCTTTGGTTGGGAAGTTCTACTGTGGCTGGGAAATCAGAAAAAACCATCAGGTCTGTGGCCAGGTTTAAACAGTGATGAAACATTTGCAAATTCCCTTTTAGGCGAGTACTAAAACTCAAGTATCTATTTTCGATAACGATTTTTAACCAGATTACTGGCATTCAAAGCCATTTCTGTCTAATTAATAAAGTTGCAGAACTGGTTACATCTCCCATGTCTGTCTTTGAGCTCAATTAGGGGAAACACCTCCTAGTGCCATTACACCCCAGCATCCTGTTTTTCACTCTTTTTCACTATTTATCACTGTCTCTCTCAAACATCCCCACTCCAAACAGGGCCATTATGATCTATTCTTGGCAATTAGCATTCTGACCGTAAGGATTAAGGATGGGTCAGCGCTGCAAATACTAGATTCAGAATTGCAATACCATTTGGTCAAGTTATTAAGAATTATGGTAAGTACTTAGCTTGAATAAAAATTTACCAGAGTAGGAAAACAAAAATTGGGTCACCTACCTCGATGAATTTGTTTCTATTCTGTTGTACTGCCAGTGCTCCGCACGGGTAGCTCTGCGTATGGCCGACAGGAGGCAGAAGAAGAAAAAACTCCTCATGCGCAGGCGTGGAGCTGCCCATCCTCAGTCCATAACCAAGCCGAGGACCGTTCCCTCATTCCCGCAATTCTTATTCACACTCATTAGTGTATGCACCCCGCCCCCGCTCCGGGGATCTTACGAGACCTAACTTGAATCCCTTATCCTAATTAACCTAAAATTTAACCACTATGTAACTGGAAATTAACTGAACATCCCTACATGCTCACCCCATCTAGATTAGTGCTGTTTGACAGGGAGGGCCTGGCAGTACAACAGAATAGAAACAAATTCACCGAGGTAGGTGACCAATTTTTGTTTCTCCTTCTGTCTCCTGTCAGTGCTCCGCACAGGATGTACCAGAGCTCCAAATTATGGGTGGGAGCAAACAGCCCTGGGAACCTCCAGAACTGTCTGCAAGACCCTCCTGCCAAACGCCGCATCAGCGGACTTGAACAAGTCTAATTTATAATGTTTCACGAACGTATGTAAGGAGGACCAGGTCGCTGCCTTACAAATTTCATCATAAGATGCCTTAAAGGCATATGACGTGGCTGCGCCTCTAACGGAGTGCACCCAAATCTGTAATGGAGGAACCTTATTCTTTGCCTTATAGGCCTCGACAATGCATTGTTTAACCCATTTTGAGATTAAAGCCTTCAAGGCCTTCCTACCCCCGTAGCTAGGGCTGATATTGATAAATAAGGCCGAGGTAGATCTCAAGGCTTGAATCCTCTTAAGATAAATCTTCAAGGCCCTACTGACATCCAGGGTGTGCCATATCTTTCCCTTGGGATGAGAGGGGCTGAGGCAGAAGAATGGCAGGACTAGTTCCTGAGACCTATGAAAGGTCGAGTTCACCTTGGGAATGAAGGCCTCATCGACCCTGAGAGTAACTGACTGATCCCCAAATGCGCAGTAATTGTCATCCATAGATAAAGCCCCCAACTCGGAGACCCTGCGAGCTGAAGTCACCGCCACTAAGAATACCACCTTAAGTGTAAGCATGTATAAGGATACATGTTGGAGTGGCTCAAACGGAGCCCTAGTAAGGGCATCTAAAACCAGACTGAAGCTCCATGAGGGGTACCTATGTGCCACTGGTGGACAGATGTTACGAGCCGCTCGCAGGAACTGCCTTATGTGTCTATGAGGGAAAACCCGTCTGTGAGAGATTGATTGTAAAACAGAAGCAATAGCTGCGGACTGGCGAGCCAGTGTGTTTGGTCTTAACCCTTTTTCCAACCCATCCTGGAGGAACTGAAGGATTATTTGTACCCCTGCTTGAGATGGGTCTATGCCTCTTTCCCCTGCCCACCTGGCAAACGACTTCCAGGTAGAGCTGTAAGCTCTTCTGGTGGCCAGGCGTCTAGCCTGCTGTAAGGTGGCCAGAACCGCCTCCGAATAACCTCGAGCTCTCAGGGTCGCGCGCTCAAGAGCCACGCTGTCAGACTTAGGATGGGAACATTGCTGCATACAAAGGGGCCCAGAGTTAGGTGGTCTTGTCTTAGGGGCAGGTGTATCGGACTGGCCTGACTCAACTGCACTAAGTCTGAGAACCAGGGTCTCCTTGGCCACCATGGAACCACGAAGATCACCTGTGCCCGTTCCCTGACAAACTTGGCTATCATCCTCAATATGAGCGGAAATGGGGGAAATGCATAGAGTAGACCTCCTGGCCAGTCTTGGTTGAGGGCATCCACTGCTTGTGCTCTTCCGTCTGCGGTCCTTGCCATATACTTGGGCAGCTGTCTGTTGCTCCTGCTTGCGAACAGGTCCATTACTGGGTGACCGAAGTGCTTTACCAGGGACTCGAATACTTCCGGGTGCAATCACCATTCGTGTGGATCCAATGTCTGACGACTCAGCCAGCCCACCTGGAGGTTCTCTGTCCCCTTGATATGTAGAGCCTTTAATGATTGTAGGTTGCGCTGAGCCCACGTGAAGAGTCTCACCGCCTCGCATTGGAGTGTGAGAGACCTGGATCCCCCCTGATGGTTGATGTATGCCTGCTGAGAAATACTGAAGCCTGCCTCCTACTTCCAGAGGCCCTGGATAGTCATGCCTCTGCTTTTCTCTGGGGTTGGGAAAAGGCTTTTGGTCGTTGTTTGTCCTGCCTGAACCCTTGGCCTCTACCTCCCCTTCGGGGGTTGAATCTATTAGACTGGTCAAATAGAAACTGACCTTGTCTCCTGAAAATCCCATAACCGGGGCCAAAACCTCCCCTGGATCTATATGAGGGGGCACGAAAAAGGTTCTTTTTTACCCCCATCTGCTGCCAGGTCTTCTGTTTTGTTTCATCATTTTCATCTGCCAAGGCAGTGTCCAGACAGACTCCAAACAACTTAAATCCCTTATAGGGAGCTGCTGCGAGGAGATTCTTGGCAGTGGAGTCCCCCTGCCACGATCTAAGCCATAGCTTGCGCCTTGCTGCGACTGAGGAAGCCACGGCTCTAGTGGTCCATAGCATCGAGTTCATAGTGGAGTCTGCCAAGAAGGCCATAGCCAAGTTGATCCGGGCTGCGAGCACCTGAGCTCTATTGTCAGATATGGCGGAACTCTGGGCCTCTTGGGTCCATGCCAGTAAGGCCCTTACCACATATGAGGAAACCACACTGACTCTCATGGAGGTGGCTGAGTAATGCAGACCCTTTCGAAGTGAGGACTCTATCCCTCTATCTGAGGGGTCTTTGGGGAAGCAGTCCCCCTCTGTAGGAAACACTGTCTGTTTTGCTAGCAAGACTGCAGCTGCATCTATTTTAGAGTTCTTTAACAGAGGTTCCTTCTTTCGAGAAAGCCTGGGTTTTGTTCATTCTCTGATTTTTTTCTGGATGCTTCCATTCCCCCAAATTCAATTTCTCAAATGTCTTATCTAAGGGAGCCCCCATTTCTTTGCCATGATAAGAGGGAATATAATCCCGCTCCTCATCCTCCTGGGAATCAGAGGAGGCCTCCTTCAACAACTTCTCTACCAGCTTAAGAATCTTAGTAACCTGAGACATGAATTCACTCCTGCATGGCAGGGGAAAATGCCTCTCTCTGTCTCTGGGGTCCTGTACATCCTGGGGAAACGAGTCCTCCAGGTTTTCCCACTCCTGACCCGAGTCGGGTTCTGATTCTGAGGCCAAAACTGCCTGGAACGCCTCCCTAGGTCTCTTTGGCTGCGACTCCCCCCGGCCCCACTTTTCTCAGCCGAGTGGTGAGGGGATCTAAGGAGTCTAGTCATGTAGCCCCCTGGTGGCCGCTTGGCTCTCTTTGATTTGCGCGGGGCTTTTCCCCCCTTTGGCTCTGTCATGGGGGGAGGCATGGGGTTGTTATCCCCCTTGCCCTGTAATTCCCATAGGTGGTCCAGGGATTGCTGGATCCGCACCATGGCTGTGGCCAGGGAGGCGATGTCCGAGGGGGGATTCCCTTGTCCCGGCGCTGCCTGACCTGCTCCAGTCTCGGCCGCTCCCTCCATTGCCACTTTTTCCCCTATGAACACCGAGATTGAATCGAGCTAAGGGGGGGGAGGGGGAGGAACCGCGGCTTGCAGCTTGGGAATGGAGCCGCCGCTCTGCCAAGCTCGCCCGGTGGGGAGTGAGGGGAGCCCAATCAGCCCTTAGCAGGCTGTACTCACGGTTCCTGAGGCCGGTTGCTGGGCATGTTGTGTGGCGCCCACCCGGGTTGTGGTAGGTGGGCGAGGAATTCGACTAGTCCATACTGAGTCCCCGGTTCCCGGGCATGTTGCATGGCAACCTCTGGGGGGGAATTTGCCTCCACTGTACCGGTTCCCTGGTTCCCGGGCACTTTGTGCGGCAACCTCCGGGAGGGTGTGTGTGTGTTGTCTCGGAGCCCCGACCCCACTTGTGCTGCTGCCCCGAGTTGAAGTTGGGCGCGCACCAATGTTCTTTCTATCTGTTTGTTTCCTTCTTCCCTTTAATCAGTTCTCTTCTCTTTTTTTTTTTAATAGGTCCGGCATGAGAGACACTGACGTTTCCTATTGGCCGAAGGCAGAAGTTAAGACTGAGGATGGGCAGCTCCACGCATGCGCATGAGGAGTTTTTTCTTCTTCTGCCTCCTGTCGGCCATACGCAGAGCTACCCGTGTGGAGCAACTACAGGAGACAGAAGAAGAAAGAGCCATGTCTGTCTCAGCCATGTATATTGTTTCTTTCAATGTTTAATTTTTCTCAGACTACCTGAACACTACAGGGTTCATATTTACAGGTGGACTAGAACCAGTCCGTACAAGTCTATCCGGAGTTTCAAATTCAGTATTAAGCTCTTTCCAACAAGCCCAGGTCATATTAACTCAGATAACTTTGTAATTTGCTGGGAAGATGCCTATGGAAAAAGAATAGGAGACAAAGTGGTTTAAATATTTTTTCCTGGACCAACTGTTGTTGTTGGAAATAAGTAAGCTTTTGGGCCACACTGGACCCTTCCTCAGGAGGCCCCTGTATGGCCCAAAGGCGTGCTTATTTCCACCAACGACAGTTGGTCCAATAAAAGATACCAACACTTCATGTCTCTGTCACTTGGGTCCAATACGGCAACCACACACTATCTCTGGAAAGAGAGTAAGATTGCATGGGGCTGGCAAAGATGCTTGCCAACAGCACAGCTACATGAATCTTTTTGTTCTATGATCACTGAACCTTTCTTACCAAGGTTCATGAACTTGCTGATCAGCAAGCATATGATTTTGTGATTTTGAAACATGATGCAAGTGGGTTTGAAACATGTGTCACAGCTGTGGTCTGTTTGAGTATATTAAATATTAATTACAAGCTGCATAAGTAAACCTTGACAGTAGCCAAGCAGACCAATTGTTAATATTAGCAGTGTAGTTCAAACAACTATTTTTTAATCTCATTTAAAAAAAAAAGTAACTCCAAGGAAAGTTCAGATATAGTTTATAAAATCATGTACACCGTTTTATTCATTGAGGCAGCGGCGTCTTTCACTAAATATATTTGCTTTTACACTGGCCAACTCCTGAAATTTTGAAGGGATTTCACAGGTTTTGAAACTCTCCAATCTGAACAGAAGTGGCTTCATCCAAGGTGCAAAGATCTAAAGTTCTCAAAGTCTGTATTTGAAACATATATATGAAATATACAGGGTACCACATAGCTAAAGCAAACACACATGGACAAAACCATGTTATAAGCCTTAAAAGAAAAATTTGGACAGAAATGTAAAACAAAACAATCTGGTTGGAGCTAAAAGCTAAGAAATTTGTTCTCAGGACATTTATAAGAACAAAACAATGGAGACAGGTGCACTGGATTAGGCTGGTATGGCACACTGAAGAGATGCCCTTTAAGGGTCACTTATGCTATATGTACAGTCACTGCTGTGGTACAAACATTTTGGCAAAAGTTGTAAAATGAACTAGCTAAGGATGCTTGCTCTTGTTCTCTGTTTTTTCGTGAGATTCGATTTCACGATAAAACAGAAGTTACGGGAGATCAAGATGGACTGCATGCCCATGTTGATCTATCACATTGGTTTTGCAGTGGACATTGTGAGAAACAATGGATCCGTGTCCAAGTTTGGTTCCCCAGGACCCCGATTCTTCTGAGGAATTTCTATTAAAATTCTGCGGACCTCTGGGCCCCATTCTGTAGGCGTGGCCCTTTCCTGTCCAGCCGGCCAGTCAGCTAACTCAGCCCTCCACCTCCTCCCCACCCCCGGGGCTGGGTAGGTGGGGGGGGGTGCCTGCTCATCTCCCCTAGCCCACAGTCCATCAACTAACCTGTCGGCAGTGCAGCCTAAGCTGGGTTTGGTGGGACTTTCCCTCTACAGGTGCAGCTTGATGACATGGCAAGTCTGTGCACACAGAGGAAGGTTCCGACGCACTGGGCTCGGGCCATGCTGCTGAAGCTGCTCCACCGCCAGCCAGGTGAGTCCCCCGGATTCTCAACTCACCCGGCCTGCCCAGCAGCAGGGAAATTCCAGTGCAGCAGCTGTTCTGGGGTTCTCCTGCTGCTGGGCGGGCAGGGTGAGTCCCTCCCTCCCACCTCCAGCTGTCCTCCCGTTCTTCCCCCCAGGCTGGGTTGGGGGGGAGGGGGTGCCTGGGGTTGCCTCCCCCCACCCTTCCTCGCAGCCCCTCCCTCTTCCAGCAGGGAATTTCACGTTAATTTAAGTAACGTTAAATTTGAATGCACTGCACACACTCAAATTCAACGTTTGTTTCTACTCACGTGAGTGACAGGATTGGATTTCCAGCCCTGTCATCCGTGAGGGGAATAACGTGAATTTTCCCTGCCGAATGAGGAAGGCTGCTTGCCTACATTACACAATCTAACATTAGATACGAATTAACGCTACATTGTATAACATGGGCAAGCAGCCTAACCAAGCCATGGTACAAAATGAAGGCATTTAGATTCAATGAATTATTGCCCTCGTAGTACAAATTGGAAACAGGATAAATTAATTTTTGAACAAATGCATTTTCAGCACTCGGAGGCAGGTACTCCAGTGAAGAAAGTACATCTTCTTTCCCTCTGAGAAAGCAGAGGTCAGTTAGAATCAGAGTCACAAATAAGGCTCAGGCCTCTAATTTAAACTGTGCATGAGGTTGGGAGCTGGTGGAATAGTTCAGGAACAAACAGTTTACATATTGTTTACTTACAAACAGTTGAACTCTTGAAAAATCCAGATGTTAAATCTTAAGTACAGTTCATATATATACACTCTTAAGTATCACCTGGTAAGTATCACCTTAGTAGTATACACCTTAGTAGTATACACTACACTAAGGGATGTAGCTACTAAGGGAGAGCTACATCTCTTAGTAGCTAATTCACTACGTCTTAAAAAAGTCATCAGCCATCCTCCGTTACTTACTTTTTGCCAGCCTCCAAATCTACGTAAATTATTTGTCAGATCTGATCTAAAATGGCCTGTTAGCAACCCTGGATCACATCACTGTGAATCCAAACGTTGCATTGCCTGTATTCATCTAAAAGAAATGGACACGAACAAAAGCAGAACTGGTAGAACCTATTACATCAAACATATCACCTGCAAGTCTAGCAATGTAATATATGTGATAGAATGTAAATGCTCTGGATGCCACAAGCAGTATGCTGGGGAAAACGATCACAGACCTCTGTACCTGGTTCAGAAACCACATATCAGCTATTGTGACAAAGCAGCAGGAACAACCGATTGCAGAACACTTTAACTCAGCAGATCACACCCTCCCTGACTTAGAAATCTTTCCAATAGAAAAACCATTCAACTCTGGGTCGCTAGAAGCTAGGGAAAACTTCTGGATTTACAGGCTTGACACCCTAACACCCAATGGCCTGAACTTAGAGGATAATATATGAACTTTAATCTATTCTTATATTGTTTATAGCATTCTGGCAACCACATATCAGATGTCACCTACCTGAGAACTCTCTCCATCCTCAGTGTTCTTAGAACTGTCACCTTGGCTTATAGTACTTCATTTAAAAATCAACTGGGTTACTAATGAAGGCGGAAGCCGAAATGTCTATCTAAACTATCTTAAACTTATCTCTATTTTCATTTATTCTTATATTTATTCCAGTGACTGTCTGCATCCCTCGAGGATCCAGAGCTTCCTTAACTGCAGCGCTGTTTAGTTGCTTAACACACCTGTTTTTACATGAAGAAAGGTGCAAAACTCATTTTATGGTGGTCTTATGTAACTGAATGGTTAGAGAGAGACAGGTTGCCTTTCTCAAAAAAATAAAAACACACACTTGTGTACTTAAAACTGAATACACACTTCTAGAACCCCAAACTCCAACTAGCGTATTTCTGTACATGAACCTGGCTTTTTCTAGTTCACTTATTCAGAAGACAAACCAGCACAGAGGTGACTGTGTGCCGAGCCTCCTCCAGGGCTACCGCTCCAAGTCCCTGTAAAGGAACTTAAACGGATTATTCTGAACGTTGGTTGCAGAGAGCTGCTTTTGGAAGTCAATAATGCTGGCAAAGAATGACCAAAAATGGGATTTGCTACCATTTAGAAAGTAGTAGGTCTGCAGTCACATATTGCAGCAAAGTAAACTTTGTTTAAATATGGGACTTGGAGAAAGATTATAATTTTGAGCCAACTCCTTCAGTTGGACATCACATTCACAGCTAAATTCCTCAAGAGGATTGAGGGGAAAATGTCTATAAAGGGCAAGGGAAAAATAAGGTAGACAATATTTATTGAAAGCTAGCAGCCTTCAAAGGCTCCGGGTAACATACGGAACCCAGGATTTATTTATTTCAACGTTTATGTTTAAAAAACCCTAAATTTCTAGTATTCCTGTAGCACTCATAACCATATTATCCGTGAAAGAATGTACGGCTGCATTCAGATGTGCGCTTAATTCGCACAGCAGTGGCGGCGGCATCGTGCAATTTAAAGCAACGCACACGTCCGGGTTGGTGTGAATGCACCTAGTGCGCACAATCCAGCGTAATGCGAACTGTTGGAGGGCGGTTTTAAAAGCTGCTGCGAGCAGCTTTGAAAACCGCACTCCAACAGTTCGCATTACGCTGAATTTGTGCATTTACACCAACCTGGAAGTGCACGTTGCTTTAAATCGCATGATGTCGCCGCCGCTGCTGTGCGAATTAAGTGGACATCTGAATGCGTCCAGACTAGACTCAAAGCAAAAACATTTTAAACCACCTATAATCTATGGCTGCCAATATAACTGCCAGAACATGGAGAACACATTGTCTAGAAAAAGGCACCCACAACAATCAGAATTATTTATTCCAGAGGCAGAAAGTTTCATATTGTCACAAGAAATTGCATGGCACAGCAGCACAGCCTGTTTTACTGCTTCAGTCATAGCTCTATATCTGTTGAAGGAGTAGCAGCATTTTAAATACATTACAGGAAAAGGGATAATGAAATGGGTTTACTCCTACTCTCCCACACAATCTGGTTTGGACAAAACTTTGTGGAAAGAAATATATTTTTTTACTGACCCAAATTATTAATTTGAGTCTCCTGATTATAAAAGAAGTGTATTGAAATGTTCTTAACGACCTTTTTAGTTTACAGTTTTAACTAATGGGATGGAGAAGAAATGTCTTACCATACAAGTGTCTAAATCCTCCAAACGCTCTATCTCAGTCAGATCCTCTACTGTGATGATGGAACGTTTAGTAGGTTTCTCTTCAGCTAATTCAATCTCCACTGACTCCTGATGAGGAAGCGACTTGCCACGTCTGGTCAAATGGTCAGCCTAGAGACAAGGATTGAGAGGTGAACATACTTGTTCAGAAAACAAAACACATTTTGGTGGCTATGTATTGCAAGGGATTAGACAGAACAGTTTGCAAATTGCCCAGAAGTGACCTCAACTGTTTGCATTAATGCCTTCCCTCCCTAGCTTTTCTACAGGTCTCTCCTCTTCACAACCAGGAGATACTGGGCTTAAGGATTGGGATGAAACTAGGCTTAATTAGGTGGGGGGGCTTTGCCAGGGCTCAGCCTTGGCAATTAAATTCAAGGGGGTGGGGGCGAGCTCTAGGAAATGTTCCTTATAGGAGTGTGCACCCCAAAATGTGAAAGACCAGAGAAAGGCCAATGATATTGGCCATTTTGGTTGGCAAGAAAAGCCAGAATAAACCTGGATGGTGTATTTGGTTTTCATTAATAACTTTGCTGCCTGCCCCCTGTGCTGGCCATCATATAAATTAAATCACAAGTAGTACTGTTTTATACTCAGCTGCTGAGAGGCAGGTTAGTCCAGTGGCTGAGTTGCCAGCTGGAAACTAGGGTTCATTTCCCTGCATTGACCACTCTTGGCAAAGAGGTTTGGCTTCTGGGGGAAGGTTTGGGCCCCTTCAATTCATATTTTATAAATTAAGCACTGGCCGTAAGAGAGAACAACTTAGTAAGGTTCTCTCTTTTCATCTTGAGGGAACATTCATGGCCTCTATTTGATCAGAATTACAGAAAAAAGAAACTTTACACCATATTATACATAATTTTAAATTAAGTGATTCAAATATTGTGACAATTGTCTAAATGGTTAGTAGCTCCTAAAAATAGTAGGAATTAATGTTTCTTCACTAATCAATTTAGATCCCAAGCAATTCCAGCAGCTGTGGTGCGGGCAGAAACCGGTATTTTTTCAATCTTATGCCTTAAGAAAATTGCATTTTTAAAATTCTGGACCCATATAGTGAATCAAGATGAGAAGTCTTTGGTTTATCTTTGCCTTCTAGAAGAACTAATGAATACTGGTTCACAGATTTATCCCTGGCTTGCTACCTTCTATACCTTTCTTAATCAAACAGGATTCTCAGTGCAGGAGCTGTGGCAATTCTCCCCAGAGCAGCAAAAGAAACGACTCAAGGATAGGATACTAGACATAGGAAGGCAGGAAGATCTAGCAATCCTAACTGGGTGGAAAGCAGCCCCATGGATGAAACATGTCAAAGTCTCTTTTGGTTTAGAAAGCTATTTAGAGTTAATGAGCTCTATGGAACTGCGCAGACACTATACGAGGGCTCGTTT
>QEPC01012832.1:3499199-3557559 GCA_003113815.1 Sphenodon punctatus
GAGTTTTAATCCCCCACTTATATATTTATTTATGCACACTGCCCTGTTTTATTGATGTATTTTATATTGTATTTTAAATGTTTTAAACTATTTTTATTGTTGTTAACCGCCCCGAGCTGCTTTGCAGGATGGGGCGGTATAAAAATCTACGAAATAAATAAATATAAATAAATATACTAGGATACAGAGAAGCACTGTCCCTTTTACCGCATTGGACCCTTGAGTACCAGAGGGAGGTGTAATCTATTGACTTATGTTTGACTGATATTATTGGGCCTATTGGTTACCGTAATAGGTCCCCCCGTTAAGGAAAGGAGAGAGAGTGATTTAGGTAAAGCATAACTAATTAATATAGGGAATAAAGTCCTCTGGAATGGACAGAGTGATAACCCAAACTGCCTTTAGGCAGAGGCTGTGTATTCCAAGCTAGAGAGGCCTGTCTGTGTCACTGGGAATAATAGTTGCAATGATATCTATTGTCTGGGTGCCTACAAGAATATCCGGATATATTACAGAAGGATGATTAGACAGGCTAATAGACCTGATTTATTGTGTGAAATCGGGAATTTTTCTTTTTTCTTTAGTGACTTGCCTCCTTTGTTGTACATAGATTATGCTTGTCAGAAGTTGGTAATTTGATTCAGAATCTCCTTCCCTTTGCAAATGTTATTATTGGTGGTCTATGACTATTAGAAATCCCTTTTTTCTGGAGTTAGGTTGATAAATTTTATATTGTTTTCTTTTCCACCAACATGATATGTTATGTGCTGTTGTTTTATGTGATATTTGTTATATTATCATTATTATTATTACTATTATTTTATATCATTGGTAAAATTACATTGTACTGTTTTTTACTTTCGGGCCAGGGCGAGAGCCAGAGCCTTAAATAAATAAATATAAATATAAATATAATCAATTTAGAACTTGCTAAGTGTAGGAAATTTAGGCCTCGTCCTGCCAATAGCTGGACTATTCCCGAACCTGATGGAGCATTAGGCTGAGATCTTCGCGAGAACTGCTGGTACTGTGGACCTCTCTAGCATTGCTCTCTAGGATTTAAGTCCTTCTTCTCTTGCTGTCAATGACTCCACTTCCAGTTCCAAAGGGAATCCCTGGAGTGAAAAGACCCCCTTGAAGCCAGCAGAAAAAACTGCGGGGGGGAAGAGATGCCCTCTCCAGTTCAGGGGTGCCTTTTCCCATGATATCCCCAAACACAACTTGCCATTGATGCAAAGGATTCGAGTCTACAAATCTGAAATCAGATCGTTAAACACTGAATTCAGAGTGCTGGTCTTGAGAAAGGACAAGTTACTGACCTGCAGGGCTGGACTTAGGAATTTTGTGCCTCATGGCCCTTCTCAGGCTGCTGCCCCGAAGCCAAGTCCTGCCCCCAATGCTGTGTGTTCATGGGTGAGGGAGCCCCGTGTAAATGACATGGTGTGCACGCCCGTGGTGAGTGGGGGTGCGTGTGCACATGCACGCCTAACATGGATTCCCACTCACCCCACACACAGAGTAACTGGGGAAAACGGCAATTGCTCCATGGGTGCAGATGAGTGGGGATGCATGTTATATGCATCCCCACGCACCAGCGCGCCCACGGACCACACACCACCCCCCACCCCCAACCTGATGGAGCTGTGTAAAAATGGCCTGTGAGGAGCCACTCAAAGAAAAACAGAAGGGAAAAAGAAAAAAACACACAATGGAGCAGGACAGCGCTGGCGCTAGAATTGCTGCCCCCCAGAAAATGCTGCCCAAGGCCTGAGCCTAGGGGGCCTGCACCTAAGTCCAGGCCTGCTGACCTGTAACTGTCATTCCTCGAGATTGTTCCATGTATTCCCAACCAATGGGTGCACCTGCTGCAGCCTGTCTCCACAGGCTTTTCAAAGCAGTTTCGCGTTCAGAATCGGCCACACACATCACTGGAGCGAGGAGTCACATGCACCAGTGCGAGAGTATATAAGGGCTGGGGCTGTTCTGGTCTCCTCAGTTCCTGAAACCTCTATGCACAAGTGACTGTAATAGCTATTATAAGAACTAGTTCTACTTAACGAGGGGAAGGCAGGAGGGAGCTGGGAATGCATGGCGCCATCTCAAGGAATGACAGTTACTGGTCAGTAACCTGTCTTTCCTCCTCAAGTGGCTGAGTGTATTCCCCCCACTGGGAGAGTAAAAAGCAGTACTTCAAGTTGGAAGGTGGGCAATACAATTAACTTAAAACAGAATTTAGTACTGCTCTCCCAAGGATGTGTGGCATCCTTTTGTTCCTGCCAAATCCAAAAGGTAATGCTGCCTAAAAGTGTGGTAAGAGGATTATGTATCTTTTCACCAGATCTCTCCAGTATGGGAATAAATCAAAAAGGCAACCGTGGAAGTGAATACTAATCTGGTAGAATGGGTTCTAATGTTGCGTAGTGGAGAGGAACCCTGTAGTGTGTAGCAAAGGGATATATAACTATAATTTTGCAAATTCTCTGGGATGAAAGCTTTTTCCCCTTATGAGGTGCCTATATGGATATGAATAGATTGTCATGAATCCTAAATTCTTGCGTCCTATTGATGTAGAATGATAGACCCCTTTTAACATCTAGCTTATGTAAAGTGGATTTTCCTGTAGTTTTTCTTGTAAGTAAAATGGATTCTAATGCCCCCGAGTGTTTTTTGTTTTTGCTAAATGGCCTTTCTGAGCATGCTCGGCCCTTTTCAAATATGGTGCTGGCAGCATCAGCAGGCTAGTGCCATCTTTGAAAAAGCTGAGCATGCTCAGAAAGGGCCATTTAGGCCCTTCTGAGCATGCTCAGAGGTTTTTTTTAGTTTCAAATTTACCAGCTGGAAAGAGGCCATACATTGGCGCGGGACCATTCTGGAAGGCAAATAACCCACCCTGACCCACCTGCTAGGCCCCCCGCTCTTCGTTAATTACCACAACCCTGTCCCCACCCCCTGACCTCGGAACCCGGCGAGTATTCGCCGAGAGTCTGAGGAGGAGTCCGAACACTCAGACTGCTCCTCAGAGAATACTTGTGAGATTTTTTTATTATTATTATTCGAAGCAACCATACTACTTTTCTGTCCCACTGGCCCTTTTGGCAATTCTGCCCATCTGTTGGGAGACCCAAGGTCTGCCAGGTCACCAGCCCCTGGCACCTTTCATGGGGAAGATGACCGTCCCTCTCTAGTTGCTAAAGATGGCATGATAACATTCAACAAATCTGAGAGGCCCTTAAAGCTAATTCTCTACCCTAAATCAGTCTAAATTGCCTTGATATAAAAGTGGGGTAGTGAGAGCTCTGAGGAGAACCCCGGGCCAGGCTGGGCAAGACTGGGGTATTTACTCCCACAGGCAGAGGCCATCAATCAATTTTGAATCCTGCCTTCCGCATGGAGATCGACAACCCCCTTTGATAAGAATGGACCCCTAAATTCCCCGACAATGGGTACTCCCCCAACTCTTGCTATGTACACTGAGGCCAAGGGACCTGAGAAAAAGGGCATGCAAAAAGCCCCAAGGAACCAACTGAGGCCGGAGAACATGGGGATAGAGGCTTGACAGGGAAGCCTCCCCATGCCAGATGCATAAGCAGAAAGTGGGGGTGCAGATGAAAACGGATAGAAAGTACGGATCGGGCCCAGCTACCCTAGCCATAGCAACAAGGAGACACTCATGGAAAGATACTAGCCAAAGGTTGAAAAACAGACTGGAAGGGAGAGCCCTCTGAGTAAAGAATGGGGTCATTAAGAAGGAGGGCCCACCCTGTTGTAACAAGGAACTGGTGGCCAGGACTCAGTACAGAAACCCCCCCAATCCCTGCATTCCCCAAGAGAAACCAGACACACACCCATTGTACTCTAAAGACCGTCGTTAGCCTTACCTCCCCTCCCTGCGTCTTCTGTTTATAGTTTCTCCCTGTGACAAAGATATCTTGGGCATCTAGTATAGCCCTCTGTGTCATGGAAGTACCCTCCCCTTGTCAGTCTATTGTACACCCCAAGCGATCCTGCGTAGCCTCCCAGAAACCTTTTCTCAGTACCCAATAACTGCCACAGTTTCCCTTCCACCTCTGAGAAGTTTTTGGACCCAGCTACATGCAGTTGCTCTGCACGTGTCTGTGCTAAGGATTTTCTTCCAGACTTCGGTCTGTCCTTTTTGCTTTTTCCTCCATCCCCTGAACTCCGCTGGATCTGTGGGCTGCCTGTCCCGTCTCAACAGGCCAGGAAAAGGTAACTGCAGGTCCAGACTTTCCCAGCAAACTGGGGAAGCAATCTCTCTCTTCCTCCCTGTCTCCTCCTCTCTCTCTATCGCGTTCTCTGCCCACCCTCTCACTGAGCCAGAACCAGAATACCACCCCCTCTCTCTCTTCTCCTACCATCCCCGCAAGCCGCTTGTGTTTTAAACCCCACCAGACAGACCGGGGCTGTGTTTCTCTGTGTTATAAACCAATAAACCAGTTGTTTTTGAATACCTGTCTCCTTCTCTCTCTTTCTATTTGGGGAGGATACATAAACTGCTGTAGCGCGTACTGTCCTCAGCTTGATCCCTTGAACACGAGGGGACCCCCTAACTTAGCTAATTCCCCTAAATTTAAAGATAGAGCAGATATTGGGAAACCAACCCCCCAATAATCTCACGTGGCAGAGTGTCTCGTGTTAACACCTTGAGTCAAGATTCTCCACCTGGAGAAAGAGTAAGAATCTGAGAAATAGGACTGAATCCAATCGTTTGTGATGAGACTACTCCTCAAGACTGTGTTAGGGTGACAGACTAGGTTCTCCTCTCTAATAAGCTCTAGGGACAGAGAGATCAGGGGTTTGAGCAGAAGAATTGTTCCTTTCTCCAGGCTGGCTGTCAGAGGAAGGTACAGAGGAGGAGTTTCTCTTTGAGACAAGCTTTTGAAATCCCTGAAAGGATTCCCAAAGGAGGTCCTGCTGTTTTACAAAGTTAAATTAACTCACAAGATCAGTAGTAGCATTTATATATTATTGACGGTAATGGATAGTATAGGAAATAGTAAGACAAACAGAAATTTGACTACATTAAGAGGAACTGCTGCATACAATTCTTTAGATGTATGTATATTCTAAGAATTTTAATTTGAATGACAAAGAAAGAATGTCACAATAGCAGCAATAGCTGTAGAGCAGGCCTGTCATATGGGAAGCTTATTTTCCTGAAGTCTAAATGAGTAAGCCAAATGACAAAGATGTCCCTTTTTGGCTATTTTTGGTTCATGTTAGAATTTTTGGATAATGACAGTATTGTTTTGTGCTATTGCTGCATCAGACATCTATGCTTTTTTCATATACATCCCCCTCCCAAGTTGCTTTTTCCTAATCACTATCACCCAAGTCATTGCCTCCTCATATATACTTGTCCTGCATTTACTCAGTCTGCGCAGATCTGCCTTGTTACATTCTCGAGAAAGGGCCCGGTGTGGCCCAAAAGCTTGCATATGCTCACCCACAGAAATTGGTCCAATAAAAGATATCATCTGATCTACTTGTCTCCCATGTCTTAGATTCAGGACCATCCTGACCACCACGGTCCTGCTGCTCTATGGTTTTGACATTCCTGGCAGTTTAGGAAAAACTTCCCCATTCCCAGCCAGCCTGGGTACTACTCCAATACTCCCTTTCTTTCTACTGATGGCGACATATAATGGAAAGGAGACCATGCTGTTTTGTGAATGATTTTATCCGTCTTCCTTCTCTCATCTTCAGGAAGAAGGAGAGAGTTATGTAATGCAAACTGTATTTCAGCAAATAGCCGAACTTTTCTCTTCCAAGCTGGCTTCCATCATCAGTACACATCTACTTAGAAAGTGAGGTCACCCTCTGTGCCTGTTCCACAATGTCTAAAAGTGTACTTTCAGTTCAATATAACTCCTAATGTCTTGCTTGATGACAAGTGACTGTCTTCATAACAAAATTAATGCAATATGTTTTTCAAAAGCACTGTTTGTTGCATGTACAGTAATTCACACAAGTTAGAGAAATATATAATGTAGCTTCTTCTCTGGCTGTTTTCTAATGAAATCATAGGGGGACTCACCTCACAACCATGCTTTAAGTATTAGCCACAGAGATGAAAATTAGGCAGTTTTTTAAAAAAAGGAATGGTGATAAAAAGAGGGAGAAAGCAGGTTGTGAACTCAGTGGTGTTATTAGAATATCCTGAAATACCCAGAATTGTGCAAACACTCACCAGCTTATGATGACAATGAGACAGTGCATCCAGGATTTCATCTACAATTCGGTCAGAAAGGAAAGAGGCCACCGTCAGCTTCACTTCACTGTGTGAAAATTGAAAATGATAACAGAGTAACTTTTAATTCACACAAGAGAACTCTGCTATCACTCCCACCATTAGCTCTATGGTGTGAAGATTATCGGTGACCCTGCTATTGTCTTTGAAAATGAAACTCAAGAATGCGTGAGGAGGGATGCTTGAAATTTAAAAAATAACTCTTAAATCCTGAAGTAAACAGACTTCTGTACCGTTTTCAACCTGCTTCTAACATTTTTTCCAATAGTAGGAATGAAAACATCTGGCAAAGAGAAAGCTTAATAAAAACCACATGTTAAATGTGCTAGGGAACAATCCACCCGTTGATGTAAAAGAAAATAAATCTTGCCTGAAGGGGATTAAAACAGTAATTGTTGAAGTGTGCAACAATTACACCCCTTACACACTTCCTTGTCTCTTTTTTATGCTTGTTTGGCAAAGGGAACTGCAGTGTGTTGCTTCTGCAGTCTCTAACACTACCAACCAATGGCTGATAATTGCGCCTTTGCTTTAGGTAACTGGTTCCTGCCTTACATCTTTGGCTGCTTTTAAACAAGTGTGGCTGGGTGTGTGTGGGTCCATGTCCGCTGAGTGGGATGGCTGTAGAGTGCCCACGCACATGCAGTGACTGGGGAAGGGTTCAAACAAGCTGCTCCCTGGGTGGGTACCACAGCAGCCCCCATGTGCTCCCCCTGCCACAGACCATTGGGGGGGAGGGGGCCGGCCTCTTATATCGACATGTCCTGGCTGAGAGCTGGGGAAGCCAGGCTGCCCAGCACTCTCGGCCGGTTCCTGTGTTTTGCAAAGGCTGTTTTCCTGCCCAAAGTGCCTCTGAAAGGCAGACTAATCTGCCGACATGGCTGGCTGTCGCTGTTTATACGCGCTAGGGACGCGTAGGTGCCTCTACCCATGTGCACCACTCTGCCTGCCCCTACGCAGAGCACTCTGGCTTTTTTGCCAATGCTCTGAGAGTGGTCATGGGTGGGTGCTGCATGGGTCATGGGAGCATACACCCCTCCACACCATCTTCAGATAGGCAGACCTGCATCTCGTCTAAGAATGGCCTTTGTTCCAACCCTTCTCCTGACTTTGATACTAGACAGGAGTATGTAAAACAAAGGCTCACTGATATATTAAAAAAGTTACAGGTGTAGTACACATTAAAAAAAAATCAACATTGCATTAGGTAGTTTGTACTTTGTGTTGTGGTTTGCAAGTATGTCTTCCTGGGAACTAAACTGTTAGTTTGCGGAATATTTTAATAATCTAAAGGCAAGAGAACATACGTTTCAGCAATTTGGGAAAAAAATCCAGCTATTTACAACCTAAACTAAATAAAAACCCCAACAAAACAAACACAGAAAAGAAGTCTTATTACCAAAAGCCACAGCTAAGTTCTTTCTGAAAAAACAAAAAAAACCCAACATAACTATTCTACCTTTCCTACAGAAATCCTACTTTCAGCTATTCACATCTTTCCTTAAGACACTCCCCCTTTGTGGAGGTGAACGTTTTCAAATTTGGTCTCAGGACAGGGGTGATATCTTTTGTGAAAAGAGAGAAAGGAATGGAAGATTTTCAAAAAATGTATTGTGTCTTTGAACTTGACAATAATTAATTCTCTCACACTCGACATGCATTTCTCAGATTAAAAATAAATAAATACAGCTGTAGGGTTTACAAACTTTGCTGCATTCTGTACAGTTGATAATTCCAAGCTTTAATGCTTTAAGAATAAATTTCTACTTTTTCTCTTTGCAGATGCACGATAGCATATATGATAACACAATGTAGGATGATAGACAGCTGCTCTGTTAAGCCCAGATTTGCAGAAAATGTCCCCAACCAAAGGATAGCAGAAGCAAAACTAATTTTCAGCCAAATATAGGGAACTGGTTGTGTCCCTTAAAAGCACATTCAAACTAAAACCAGTATATAAGTGCAACGAGATTGTTGTAAAAACCTAAATATTTGCATTTGCTGGCCAAAATTCAATGGGCTTTATGGTAACATTACTTTCTGTGTAACTTTGTCTCATCTTGGGAATGTTCAGAAGACACAGATATATTGCATATGTGCGCACTTGTGTAAATGAGGAGACAAGGAATGCCTGGCTAGTGGGCCAAATCCAGCCCACTGCTGGATTTTTATTTGGCCACTTCCCAAATCGTTAATCTGGACTCTGAAACCAGCTGTTACTCTTGAATGCTGAAAAAACAAGCTCAAAGGAAAAGCAGCAGAGATGAGATTGTGCACTCAAGGTTAAGGGCTGGGCCAGCTCCATGATCTGGACCCTTGTCTCCCTTTCCTTGCTTTCAGTGATCACATAACCATGTGTTATGCCTGCATCTTCATCACACCCATATTATTTTGTAATCCACACCTTGTAGCCTCTTATCCATTCCCTGCAAATTTCTCATTGTTGCTGTGTCCGTTAATGCTTCCATTTTGGCACTGAAATAACTCAAATCCTAGGATTAAACGTGAATATGAAATACGAATATGAATTTGAATACTAACCTCACCCAAAATACAAATTTTGGGTGAGGTTAGTATCCTTTGATGTGGCTTACTCTTTAAATCAATAACGTGGCCCCCACATAACAAAAGAGTCCCCACTCCTGAATAAATACAAGGCAACATATGCTTTTTAATTAACTTTACAGTTTTCATATATGTGTTTAGCTGCACTTTAAACGTACCTAATTTTGTTAAGGATGTCAATTCCAGACTGCTCTAAAAGGACATTTTTAACAAAGGTGCGTGGGATGGAAATCTTCTCCGTGCTGGCCTCAATCAGATCTTGTCGTATGTTGGCTTTCTTCATCACATTGGGGCAAAGATTTTCAGCTGCATCCACCATAGACTCAAGCAGCGTCTGCACCACAAAGTGAATGAAATCAAATAAAAACAACACTGAGACACACTGGCCATGATCCCATGCCCTGTGAATTGTGTATGGTTTTCATAGGGCACTATGTGCCCGCAATGTGGATTCGCACGGTTTGCGCACGGCTGCGTGCGTGCGGCTCTGCACGGACTTGGGATTGAGCCCACTGATGCCTTTACAAGAGGAGAAATCATAGTAATATGTTGTTTCATAATGATACACAGGCCACCGAATGCTGGAACCTTCGGGATCTACCATTACAAATTTACCAAAATATCATCTACGGAATAGGAAATGATACAACATACAGTACAAGTATTTGTTTCAAAGATAAAGAAGTAATGACTAGAGAGCGAGAACAGTATTTGGTTTTAACCATCAGCATAACAAAGCATAACAATTCCTTATCATACATACTTACTCTCATTCATTTTTTCAATAACTAAACTTTCACATTTCTTCATTATTAAACTTTATCATCCTAATTCGACAATGAACAATTTTTTCAGAGTGCATTAACTCTGTGCTTTATGTGTATACAAATTGCATACACTTTATACAATAAACTGTTAATGTCAGCCTCACTCCCGACTTTACACTTGGCGTGAGAAGCTGCCGACTTTACAGTCAAAAGTACAGAGTGAAAAGTTGCCGACTTTTCACTCTGTACTTTTGACTCTATGTAAAGTCTGCAGCTTTTCATAGGAGTGAAAAGTTGGCAACTTTTCAAAAGTTGCGACTTTTAAAAGTACGAGTCAAAAGTCTGCAGCTTTTCAAAAGTTAATACTTTCAAAAGTCTGCAACTTTTGAAAAGCTGCAGACTTTTCAATCCTATGAAAAACTGCAGACTTTACATAGAGTCAAAAGTACAGAGTGAAAAGTCAGCAACTTTTCACTCTGTACTTTTGACTCTATGTAAAGTCGGCAGCTTTTCACGCCGAGTGAAAAGTCGGCAGCTTTTCACTTGGTATGAAAAGTTGCAGACTTTTCATAGGGAGTCAAAAGTACAGAGTGAGGCCAGGGGGGTAATTGACATGAAGCTGACTAGAGCTTAAAGTCTTTGTGACAGAGCTGGCTTCTGGTAAAGTTACGTGATTTTAAAAAGTAGAGTCACGTAACTTTCCTTATGCTGTGTTTTGCCTGTCAGCAGCTGCTCAACTGCGCATGTGCGAGCCAGCAGAACTGATTTTGTAATCATTAATAACTCAGTTTTGGCTGCACCAATCACTATTATATTACAGAAGCAGTTATTGATCTCATGCTCCAAGCCTGTGACGTTTGGGGGCTCAACTCATCCAGGGGGAGGAGATATTAATGATTCAAAATTGTGAGTATGTGTGCCTTTTGACCGCAACCAAATAACTTTTAAACAGTTGTAACATTTTATTTTCCTGATGGATCTTCTTCAAACTTTGTGCATATGATGGTCCTCACAAATTATAGCCATGGATACATTTTTAGAAATGTAGCTCAAGTGGTTTCCTCAAAATCGGGGCTTCAGCAGTCCCCTGTTTATAATGGNCCCCCCCCCCCCAACAGCTGATTGCAGGGAGGGAAGCCTGAGAGGAGCCCACGTGCTCCTCTCCCAATGCCCGGCAGCTGATCAAGAAACAGGGGTGTGGGAGGAGCCTGTGTCCCCTCCTACCCGCCTAACAGCTGACTGGGAGGAGGGGGGCCTGGGAGGAACGCATGCACTCCTCTGGGATTCTCCTCCCCTGATCAGCAGTTGCGGGGCGGAGAGGGGCACATGTGCTCCTCCCAGGTCCCCTTCCCCATGATCGGTTGGTGGGAAGAGCATGTGTACGCTCCTCCCAGGGCCTCCCCTCGCCTGATCCACCTGCCAAAGAGCTGATCGGAGGAAGGAGGGACCCAAAGAAGCACATGTGCTCCCCTCCCCTGTGATCAGCTGTTAGGCAGGGGATAGGAGTGCCCATGCTCCCTCCAGGGCCACATTCCTGCAATCCACCTGTCAAACAACTGATTGGGGGGAGGAGGGACACAGAGGAGCGTGCATGCTCCTTCCAGGCCCCCTCCTCCTTATCAGCTGGGCAGGTGGGAGGGGCACCTGTGCTCCCTTCCCATCCCCCTCCATCTACCTTCCCAACAGCTGATTGCAGGGGAGGGGGGCCTGGGAATAGGATGCACTAAATAATGTGAACCAGTTAAGCTACTAAGAAAATGTTGGCATATTAATAATTAACTTATGGAATTTGCTGTTGAAACACAGAGGTAATAGTAAGATTCAAAAATGGATTGGGTGTGTATGTAATGTCATCTAATGCAACTACAGTAGCCAAATGGAATATAATGTTTAGAAGGGATATGAATTCTGAGTTTCAGGTTCAAAAAAATAATCTAATTTTAAAGAACAAAAACTTTTCATATCTTCCTACACTATAGTAAAGAGCAAAACCTTTCCCCCTTTCAAAGTCACTAATTACTGTATTTTCTTGCTAGTGAACATCACAATTCTGTATTATTCCTTTATAGTGATCTGCTCCTTGTTTAAGATAAAACAGTTTGCTAAAAAGTTGCAGAGCATGTATTATTTCCTAACAGACAAGAGAAACCGTTTAGAGCTGCGAGAAATAATTGTGTTAAACCACAACAGGGAATTCTATAATCCAGGGGATTTGGTCAGCAACAGAAACACCCTGAGTGTGCACAATGTATGCATGCAGTTCTTGGATTAATATTTGCAAAGTTGTCTAAACAACATATTTTAGCATTTTTGTCACTCCAAAGATGCCCATAATGTGGGGTGCAAAGCTGGAGTACAGCCACCTTGTCTGAGTGCACATTGTCTGCTGTGCCACAGAGATAAAGCAGAAAATCTCTCCCTACACTTGCTGTACAGATGTACAGTACTTAAGAACCCCCTTCTGTGGGGGCTTGATCCTATGTGCTGCTGAGCAGGCTAGCCTAACCAGCGTAGTGCTTAGGTATTGGCATAACTTTATAAGACGTCCTAAGCGCCAGGTACATCGCTGGCACTATATAAATGCTAACACTAATGCTAATGCTAATACTTTTATTTTTTTTAACAAAATAGGGTAGTGTTTAAGGCAGTTTTGTAATATACAGACACAGAGAAGACAATTAAAAAAAACCAGATCCTGAGTACCTGAGCACTCATTTCTGATTCAGATTCCTTTCCCCAAAAGGCTTAAATTCTAGTAAGCAACTCGGAACTGGTTTCTACACAACAAAATGTGAGAGATCAGGGACCAGTTATTTTCTCTGCCAGGGGCCCAGCTTTAGCTCTCTATAAAGCACCCAGCAGACTTCTGGGATTATACAAATAATAGAAATAACTGTAGAAGTTTACAGGACTTTATTTGTAAGGGAATTTTGCTTTAAAAACAAATAACTATAAACGGGATCGCCACATGCTGACTCATGACAGCAGCCAAGCAATGTTTCTGTAGAAGGAATTCTGAAAGTAGCTTTCTTTCTACAAGGCTGTTTAAAATGCACAGGGCTTACTTAAATACCTCAGTCCCGTGCAGAGAACAGAACTGATTATTTATATAGCAGCAACTAAGCCTGGAAGCTCTACAGTCAAGAACCCTGTGAAGAGATTAACTTTACTTCCACTTGAATTTAATGCACAGCAGAGATTTAAAATAAAATGTGCACAAAATTATCACCTTATTATATGTAAAAGGGAGAGTGGAACAAAATGCTCTATAATCCTGCAACGTTTTCCCTCCTCATTAACTTCTTTAATTTAAAAAAAGTAATTAGTAATGTGGTAGTATAATAGTTCATCATTACCATCCCACTGACTAAAGCATTTTCTTTTTGTCTCAGCTGAGACAAGTCCAATCTGCAGATTTAGATTCTTTGATAAGTTTAAATATACTGACATAAAGCAACAGCTGCTCGTTGGCATTCTATAATATACTGCAGATGGAGACGCCTTACAGAAGTCCGTTCTTATGCTCACCAAGTATGCCTGCAGAGAGACCCCATCACCTGATAAGCAGAATTAAGCAAATTCCATCATGATCATTACTGGGCAGATCTCTTTTTTGTGCGTAAAGGATGAGGAATGTGTGACCCTTCTTCATTTTCTTTGACTACATAACAGGACTTAGTCCTGTGCACATTGCATTTAATCTAAAGCGATGAAGCAAGTGAGTGACTTTTTGAGATTAACACCAATTTGAAGAATTACTGCTTTGCTAAGTAACATTTGAAAGGGTCCCATTTAAATGGTGGACACAACATCTAAATGAATCTTCTCCTAGAGGCCTCTGGTAAACTTACCAGAATTAAAAAGGACAGAAATGGAATAATTTATTGCTGGAGGACTCTGGGCTACAGGCCCTCAGCAGTTATTCTTTGAGTGAGAGAGATTAACCCCCCACCCACCCACATCCCAACTTTATTCAGACCTTGAGCTGCTCATCCACAACTCTTGTGACTTCTACAGCCATGGACTCCAGGGTCTCTTGTATAGGATTGGGTAATGAGCCGTTTGCTCCTGCACAAGAAGCACCTCCAAGATGGTAAAGATTTGGTAAAAGCTGTAAGACACACAGAATGGTTTGCCAATTAGCTTCTCAGCTCTGTTCAAACATGGATCAACAGATAAAATCAATATTGCCTTAAAGAAAGTTTTACACTAATCTCTAGTTGTTCAAATCAGTTGAAAAGAACTCTCAGATTGTTTGCTATTGTTGTTAGTCCCTGAACAAGAGTGGCCATAAACGGCTCCCTTATTAAGCTTTTCATATTCAAGATCATTCCAGCGTAATTACTATAAAATGCATGGCATCACTTACTGTTTTGGAGTTCTTAGCATCGCGCATAAGCCTTTCTGCTGACTTCAGATCTTCTTGGATAGCATCCACACCACAATTTCTTAAGGAGTTGAGATGGTCTTGCACCTTGACACATATTCTGTCAATCATCTATCCAGGGGATAGAAAAAATGGTAGAGATGGATATTGCTAACAGGGTTAAATTGAAAGGAAGTGCTATTAAATGAAAAGCTAAGCATCTGTCCGTTGATTGATTCAATCTGATTCCAATTCAAAATGAGTCCAGTGGGAAAGACTGTTGAAATGCAGAAGCCTTTAAGAAATGAAGGTTCAGACTGCATGCATATGAGAGTGCCTGATAACACTATAATTTTTTTTCTGTAACAAAAGCCCTATCATATTTTTTGGGGAAAAAAATCTACTGGTTTTCATACAGCTACAAGTTGTGAGCGCTTTGTTGTATCTAGTAAAAACTAATTGTTGGATCCAAGCCTTTGCCGTGATTATAGCTAAGCAGTCTGAGAACCTGAACAATACTACTCAGTATCCCCCTTCCACTCCCATTAGTTCAAACACTAGCAATTATTTATGCTGTTACAACAAAGTACATCACACAAACTGCTTTTTTTTAAAAAACATGGCAGATATTTTCATTCACCAGAATGACAGTTTTGAACTTATGGATAGTATGCACAACACTGCCCTGATTTTTGTCAAATATACTAGCAAGAGGCTTTAAAACTCTGTTTAGAGTTTGTGCTTGATGCTCATTGCAAACTCAAAGTCCTACGTGCAGAGAGGTTGAAAAGTGCTGTACTTGTCTTCTTACAAAAATGGACAAGACAGACCTATATGACTGGATTGTATGGAAGTGAGGGACACAGTAGGTCCACACAGTAGGTCATGCCTAGGGCTGAAACGAGAGTCAAAATGATTCTCGCGAGTATTTTGCAAGAATCAAGAACCAGCAGATCTCACTAACGGTATCTCGAAAACACATACCTAACCCCCCCCCCCTCAGAAAAAAGGGGGATCCTTTTTAGTCACCTGGCTGCCTCTCCAAGTCTGTGGGGACTACTCCAACTTCTGGGTCTTGCAGCTGGATCTCTTCCCGCTTGGCTTCTTTGTGGAGGAAGGGGGGGAAACCTCCGAGGAGGTGGCAAAAAAATTAAAAAGAAAATCACTGTGCATGCTCAAAATGGCTGCTGTGGCCGTTCTGAGCATGTGCAGCCCTTTCCCAAAATTGTGTCTGTGTCAGCGCCATTTTGGAAAAGGTCTGCACATGCTCAGAACAACTTTGGTGGCCATTTTGAGCACACACAGTGACTCCCCCTCCTCTTTTTTTGCTTCCTCCTTGGAGGCTTCCTCCTCTTCTGCAGAGAAGTCAAGTGGGGAGAAACCCAGCGGCGAGACCCAGCGTCTGGAGCTGTTCTCATTTGCAAGAACAAGCCGAGAACCCCGATTCCCATACAGAAAAGTGAGAATACCGATATCGAGTTTCAGCCTTAGTCATGCTTCAAGGGATGGGGGGCTTGGAACAATTATGACACGTCAGTAGGAGAAGTGAGCGCACCGGCAGTTGATTTGTTTGCTTTTCCTGCAGAATCATTTAGTACCCTAGTCATTGGCTCTCACAGATGCATTCTCTTGCTTTGCATTACTCCTCCCCCTCTTTCTCCTTCCAAAGCACCTCCTATTTGCCTCTTCTACTTCACTCCAGTCATTTATGACTAAAGGAGATGGGGGATGGAAACAGAAAATCATATTCTCATGAAGAAGTTTTAGCTGCATTAAAGTTGGCTTATAAACATAACATTAAAAAGCATGCACAGCCATGTAAAGCATCTAGAGATACAAGCTTTAGTTAATATATCAACATGTGTACAAGACCTTCCTCTTCCCTGCAACATAGCATCCTTCACCTTTAAAGAGCTTGGTGGACAGCTAAGCTAATTAACCATTACACTGGAAGCATGATGGAAACCCCATTACTTCACGTGATTAAAATCTAGACTAGGCAAATTACTAGAAAAACTGTGGGGAATAATTCTGCACTAGCAGTAAATCTAGAACCTCCTTTCCATCTCTCTTTTATACTGTTTGAAGATTCACTCCTTAGTTTATGTTATTTGAATACAGATATTATAAATTCTATGTAGCATGAAGACAGTAAAGAAGACGAAGCCCTTTCATGTTCCCTAGTTTGGAGTGGTTAGTTTTTTCTCTCCTCTTTTTAACCCCCCCGCCCTCCCCAACATTTAAGCTTATAGAAAAGTACTAGAGGGGAAGAGGGAAGCAAACACTATTGTGCTGTGAAAACTTCTAATCATAATGTCACAGAAATGTATTAAACATAAAAAAGACAGTAATGGGGTAGATGCAACATGCATAAGAAATGTCAAACCATGCAAAATGGTATTGCCCTTGCAGCTTTAAAATGACACTGCATTGCCACATACTATTCTCTGTCAGGAGGATGGAAAATACTTTAAGTTGTTTTTTTTAAATACCATTTAAAAAGTGTTATTAATCCTTAAAGAATACAAACATAATTATACTATTATATAGGCAGACATAAATATATGAATATACAGAAAATTCCTCATAAAGCACTAAAAAAAGGAAAACAAAAAAAAGAGAAAAAAGCAACACAATTAAGGCACTCTTAGGATTCCCCAGAATAGAAGAGGAATCATAAAAACCAGATCAGCCTTAAACCTTATATTGGGTCAGTGCAGTGGCTTGGCTCACGCACCCCGCTTATCAGAAGGACAGAAAAGGGAACAATGGGGAGCAGTATTACTCCATATTGGGGGGGGGGGGGGAAGTGTGGCAGCTGGGCCCCCCCCTTTGTTCACCAACTTAGGCTCTCACGCCCTTACTTTCAGGACTTAATAATGAAATGTTGTCATTGTAATATTTTATTTCTTCACATTTTTATCCCACTCTTCCTGTAAGATTTATAACAAAGAGTAAAAGTAGTTTAAAAAAAAATTGGAATAAAAACTCAGGAAATTATTGTAAGTAGAAAGTAGAGAAGAACAATCACTTTAAATGCTGCTTCCGAGAATCTAAAGAAGCAACTAATCTACCTCAACATTTGCCTTGGAGTGGAACGAAGAATGTGAGGCTTTACATGGATTCAAAGAAAATTGTGTATCAAGACACATTCAGCTTGTGGAAGGGATTCTATTCCCTACTCTAGTGATGCAGAGGCTGGATGTAGCCTCTAAGGGTTAAAACAGACATGCATGTAACACCACTTTGCTTTAACACCACTTTAACATTTCTTATGCATGTTGCAGGGCTGTATTGGTGCCCTATGTAGCCCTGCAACATGCATAAGAAATGTTAAAGCAGAGATAAAGCACATGTCTGTTTTCACCCTAAAAAGACTAAAGTGGGTAGGAAAGACAATCTACCCTTGGGCAGGATGGGGAGAAAACTCTACACTGGCTCCCATTGTAGAATAACAGAAGTGACATACAGGGTCATACTAAGCTGAGGGTTTCAATTAATCATCCACAATGACTCCAAGATCCTTTTCCTTGATCTGTAATTCTTCACAGTCTGCTCTAGTATTAACTAACTTGAGTAAGCTTGTCTCATATGCAAATCTGATCACTTCACTGGGTACAGCCTACTGAGCTGTGGGAGAACAGATCCCCTGCATGCCCCGTGGTAGGCAAGTGCAGTCGCCACACATTGGGCTGGCAGGAGAGATGGCCACATGGCCTGTTCCCCTGCAGAATCATCAACCCCACCATGCCCCGAGGCGGGCTGAGGAGCTGACCACACATGGCAGGATGCCGAGACTGCTGCTGTGCTGCAGGATTTGGCTCACTGTCGCTAGGCAACTATTAGGGGAGAGGGACACGAAGGAGCAAGCACTCCTTCCCCCCCCCCCCCAACAGCTGATTGCAGGGAGGGAAGCCTGAGAGGAGCCCACGTGCTCCTCTCCCAATGCCCGGCAGCTGATCAAGAAACAGGGGTGTGGGAGGAGCCTGTGTCCCCTCCTACCCGCCTAACAGCTGACTGGGAGGAGGGGGGCCTGGGAGGAACGCATGCACTCCTCTGGGATTCTCCTCCCCTGATCAGCAGTTGCGGGGCGGAGAGGGGCACATGTGCTCCTCCCAGGTCCCCTTCCCCATGATCGGTTGGTGGGAAGAGCATGTGTACGCTCCTCCCAGGGCCTCCCCTCGCCTGATCCACCTGCCAAAGAGCTGATCGGAGGAAGGAGGGACCCAAAGAAGCACATGTGCTCCCCTCCCCTGTGATCAGCTGTTAGGCAGGGGATAGGAGTGCCCATGCTCCCTCCAGGGCCACATTCCTGCAATCCACCTGTCAAACAACTGATTGGGGGGAGGAGGGACACAGAGGAGCGTGCATGCTCCTTCCAGGCCCCCTCCTCCTTATCAGCTGGGCAGGTGGGAGGGGCACCTGTGCTCCCTTCCCATCCCCCTCCATCTACCTTCCCAACAGCTGATTGCAGGGGAGGGGGGCCTGGGAATAGGATGCACTAAATAATGTGAACCAGTTAAGCTACTAAGAAAATGTTGGCATATTAATAATTAACTTATGGAATTTGCTGTTGAAACACAGAGGTAATAGTAAGATTCAAAAATGGATTGGGTGTGTATGTAATGTCATCTAATGCAACTACAGTAGCCAAATGGAATATAATGTTTAGAAGGGATATGAATTCTGAGTTTCAGGTTCAAAAAAATAATCTAATTTTAAAGAACAAAAACTTTTCATATCTTCCTACACTATAGTAAAGAGCAAAACCTTTCCCCCTTTCAAAGTCACTAATTACTGTATTTTCTTGCTAGTGAACATCACAATTCTGTATTATTCCTTTATAGTGATCTGCTCCTTGTTTAAGATAAAACAGTTTGCTAAAAAGTTGCAGAGCATGTATTATTTCCTAACAGACAAGAGAAACCGTTTAGAGCTGCGAGAAATAATTGTGTTAAACCACAACAGGGAATTCTATAATCCAGGGGATTTGGTCAGCAACAGAAACACCCTGAGTGTGCACAATGTATGCATGCAGTTCTTGGATTAATATTTGCAAAGTTGTCTAAACAACATATTTTAGCATTTTTGTCACTCCAAAGATGCCCATAATGTGGGGTGCAAAGCTGGAGTACAGCCACCTTGTCTGAGTGCACATTGTCTGCTGTGCCACAGAGATAAAGCAGAAAATCTCTCCCTACACTTGCTGTACAGATGTACAGTACTTAAGAACCCCCTTCTGTGGGGGCTTGATCCTATGTGCTGCTGAGCAGGCTAGCCTAACCAGCGTAGTGCTTAGGTATTGGCATAACTTTATAAGACGTCCTAAGCGCCAGGTACATCGCTGGCACTATATAAATGCTAATAATAATAATAATAATAATAATAATGAGATTGGGCAGCTCATGTATGGTAAACATGTACTCATACACATATAAAACATATAAAGTCTTTAAAGAGTTGGGGCAGAATGCCATGCACTTCCCAGGATTGAGCACTACACTTCTTTTTAATTCTGGCACCTTCCATAGTACAGAGTTGGGCAGTGACATTATTTTTGAAGGCCGAGTCCAGGGCCAGATTATGCTCTTGGTGACATTGGTGGAATAGCTCCCAATTCACTTTGCCGTAAAGACGCCGTGGAAAATGCCCTTTGGGAAGGTATTGGACACTCAAAGGAAGAGTTCTTGCTAAAGCAGAAGGCACTCACCTGCTGTGTAGTGCTGGTGACAATGCCCTGCTGTAGTCGGTAAGCCTGCTCCTGCAGGTATTTCCTGGTCTCATGATTACGAAGCAAGTAGTTTTCTATCTGAAAGCAAAAGTTTCATTAGGTGACTGTTTCTATTCTCCATGCAATATTTTTCTTTAAAATACTGGTCACTGAATTTATAACACACAATAGGACAAGAGAAAAAAAAAATGCAATCTTCTCCCAAGACCCAAACTTCAGGCTTAGCCAGGCCTGGACTTAGGGGCAAGTCCACTAGACCCGGGCCTTGGGCGGCAATCCTGGCCCTGGCACCACCCCTTGCTGGTTTTTTCCTTTTCTCCCTGCACGGCTGGAGGCTCCTGCCTGGGTCCCCATCCCTCACCTGCCTCTGACATCTGCCTGTTAGTAGTGCTGTAGCAGCAGTGGGACACCGATCAGACTGGGAGATAAAGAGGTTTGTTTACAAACAACTTCTCCCCATGTGAGTGATCAGAAGGTTGTTGCCTTGTAAAGAAGGTTCTTTGAGATGGCTCCTAACATTCTCACAAGCAGGTTGTGTAAAGCATGCTCACCATATTCAAATAATAGACCACGTGATGGTCTCCAGCTCTATAAAAAGCACCCCCACGCCCCCCTTCAGAATGACAGTTTCTTCCAACCCTTCCTAGGAATATAAGAAAAAAATTCCATGTGGGGCTGGAAGGGTGGGTGTTGTGAGAATGTTGGGAGCCATCTCGAAGAACCTTCTTTACAAGGTAGTAACCTTCTGTTCTTTGAGTGGGTCCTCACAAGCCCTTTTTACACAGCTTCCCCAGGTGGGGAGTCCATGGGTGCGCCAGTGTATGGGCGGCTGCACATGCATCCCCACTCACCCCCCACTCATCAGCACCCATGGAGCAACTGCCGTTTTTCCCGGTTGCTCCGTGCGTGAGGATGAGTGGGGTGGTGGTGAGTGGGGATGTGTGTTAGGTGGGCGCATGCACCCCTACTCACTGCAGGCATGCGTGCCATGTAGTTCACATGGGGTTCCCCCACCCATGAACATGCAGCGTGGGGGTGCGGCTTGGCTTGGCTTGGGGGCAGCAGCCTGAGAAGGGCCTAGGGGGTGCAAAATTCCTAAGACCGGCCCTGGGCTCAATGCTTGAAAAACATACAAGCACACAATCACATTCAAGACAGCACCTACATGGAATGGTCCCTCTCATGAGAAAGTGTCTGTTAATACAACCCTTAGTTCAACAACGTGCCGAAGCATGTGCCTAACTTTAAGTAGGTGATTGATTTAAGTTAGGCAGACGATTAAGATTCACAAACAAAAATATTTGCTATGGTCCTCAGGAACTAATAAGCAAAACATATCACAAAATATGATAGCAGCACAGATAAAACCTCAAAATCATGTAGATATAAACCAAAATCTAACACACGACAGTTATCTTTTAGATTAACACCTTAATACTACAATGATTGGGCTGCTAGCACAGGGATCATAAATCCTCTGCCTTCAATTTTTATCATCCTTGTATAGCACTCGTTCTGGACAGTTTTCCACTTAAACAAGTGACCATTTTTAGAACTGCACAAAATATTAAAATATGTATTAGAACTAGCATTATTGGAACATTGAAATATAGGCATGTTTGGGGCATTTGCTTGTGCATCTAAAAGTTGCAAATCTACATTGGTGCTTAGTATAAACTGGCTAGGCCTTTTGCTCATGTTGTGGCTTTAGTCCTTTTATTAGAGAGTGGCACGATCTGCTCTGTAGTTAAGGCCAGCTTGCATCCCTTGCTTTAATGCATGAATGTTCTATTGCTTATAAAATATGTCGCATTTACCCTATTTGTCTGAAATTTGGCAGAGGGGAATGCTTGGGTGAGGGGTACCAATCTGTACAACAAATGTCATGCAAATTGGATGAAAAACAGAAAGGTTTCAGTGGTTTGAAAATCAGCGTTAAAATTGCTTTTTTTCCTGCCTATTTCAGATACTTTTTATATTGGCTTGAAAATGTACTTTGCGAAACTTTTTGTGAGGGTAGTAGTGCTAGGAAATTCAAGGGTGTCTTCCAGGGCTTGCCTTTTTTTTATTTTTCAAAACCTGTCTGGTAGTTAAGTTATAAGGTTTTGAATTTCCCATGTTAGTCAATGGAGCGTTCATAACATCACGCATGCATGGTTGTTTCCTGCTACCCTTCCCCATCTGACCCTTCCCCACCATACTTCCTGGTTAGGGTGCTGGGACTGGGTGAGGGGTGTAAATTGTGGTTGGGGAGGGGTGCTTGGATCAGCTGGGGGGGTGTTAAATGGGCAAGGAAAGGTGCTGTGAGTGGATTGGGGGGTGGTGTTGATGTTAAATTACAGCCAAGGAGGGGGGGGGGTCTAGGGAGCTGGCATGGGGGGCTGTCATTTGGCATTGGGGGGGGTCTGGGGAGCTGGCACATGTGGGCAACTTGACATGAGGGGGCTGGGGATTGTGACTGCATTTCAGTACACAGTGAGGGATTGAAGTATATATGGCTTCCCCCACCCCAGACACAGTTGAATTTCAGTACACAGTAAGTAAAGTCCAGTATATATAGCAGCTCACACCCCAAAGGCAGCTGCATTTCAGTACATGGTGAGGGATTTCAGTATATATGGCTGCCCCCAGCCCACAGGGAGCTGCATTTTAGTATACAGTGAGGCTTTGAAATTCTAAAATTTCACTGTTAGGGTGCTAATCATGGTAGTACACCACCGGAGTGAATTTAGTGCATTGCATTTTCAAAAAATGGAGGCAATTCTATAATAAAAAACCCTTTAGTTTAAGAGAGAAGTTAAGACCCCTGCAAATTCAATCATACTCCAAAAGGCATGGGAGTTGTAAGTTAAGGCTCCTGTCTTGACTTCTGTGTCATGTAAGCAGTAAAGACATTGTAAGCAAGCACAATATGTGAGACTATACAATTTAGGCTCCATGCACCCATACTTTGCCTTGGTTTTTCAGCCCCAATCATCATCTTCTGCAGGTTGGGGGGCAACACTGAAGCTGGGGACAAGTGGTGGCGAGGGGCCGATTGCTGCATTGTAAGTGAGACAATATGTGAGACTGCACAACATCTTTCCTGCTTACATGGTATGGACGTTAAGGCAGGAGCCTTAACTTGCTATTTCCATGCTTTTTGGAGCATGGTTGAAATTGTAAAGGCCTTAACTTCCCTCTTAAATCTGAGGGTTTTTTGGAGTATAGAATAGATTCTAAGGTCAGAAGAAACCACTGAACTTACCTAATCTTATTCTCTTGCTAAATTACAAACCAGGGATTTCCCTCCAATTGTTACTATAATCAAGCAAACTAGACAGTATGTAAAATAAAGCATCTGGTCTAATTCTTTACAATAAATTATTATTATTATTTTAGGAGAGTCTTAGGCCCTGATCCAAGGTTTGTGCATGCATGGAGCAAAGCTACACTTCTGCACACAGGGTGCCCCTGGCAAAGTCCCCCTCCCAACTGTGCCACCACCTGGAGCAGCCACTGCAAACCCACCTCACTCTCTCCTAGGTGGTGGCACAGTTGGGAGGCAAGGAACTTTGCTGGGGGCACCCTGAGTGTGAACAATGTGTGCACACAGTTCTTGGATCAGGGCCTATGCTATTAATATTTGCAAAGTTGTCTAAACAACATATTTTAACATTCTTGTCACTTTTTAAAAAGTGTTTGCAGCACAGTCACCTAAACTAGGTATTAGCCATGCACTAAATAATGAGAACCAGTTAACCAGTAAAGAAAATGTTGGCATATTAATAATTAACTTATGGAATTTGCTGTTGAAACACAGAGGTAATAGTAAGATTCAAAAATGGATTATGTGTGTATGTAATGTCATCTAATGCAACTACAGTAGCCAAATGGGATATAATGTTTAGAAGGGATATGAATTCTGAATTTCAGTTAAAGAAAAATATCTAATTTTAAAGAACAAAAAACTTTTCATATCATCTTCCTACACTATAGTAAAGAGCAAACCCTTTCCAAGTCACTAATTCCTTTATTTTCTTGCTAGTGAACAGCACAATTCTGTATTATTCCTTTATAGTGATCTGCTCCTTGTTTAAGATAAACAGTTTGCTAAAATGTTGCAGAGCATGTATTATTTCCTAACAAACAAGAGAAACTATTTAGAGTTGCGAGAAATGATTGTGTTAAACCACTATAGGGAGTTCTATAATCCAGGGGATTTGATCAGCAACAGACACACATTATTGGCAAACAGATTTTCAAAGCAGTATCCAAAGAATACCTCTCAATTTATTATCATGTGTATGTATTTTTATGCAAACACAGCAGGAAAAAAAATCACTTCCCATCCATTAGTTAAAATAAATTTACATTATATAACAAAGCCCCTCTTTAGACAATTGCTGTGCATTTTGTACATAATTTGCATGTCTTTTTTGTGTCTTGTACAGTGAACACCCCAACCACACTTTACTAATAATGAAATGCATACACACATCTCTAACTACGCAGAAATACACACGCAATATCCATTTCTATCTTTGCATTTACATGCAAACACGCATATACTGTTTAATTAGTATTGACTTATTTTATGGCTATTTATCATGAAGACAATGAATCACTGAAAAAAGGGCTTTTCAAGCTGTTGCAATTCTGGATTCCCATAACCCCTTTACACATTTGTGTGTACCCATGCAAATAAATCTTCTAAAGAATTCTTACTCAGCCAAGCATGAAATCACAACCATTTAAAGTTACTATTTGAGTCTTTCCCCCTGTGCGTGGGCTGTATTTGCAATACCTTTTGCAATGCCTCTTCTGTTTTCTCAGGATTGGTCTTTAGGGCTTGGGAAGCATCATTCACTGGTATTGGCATGAACCTTAACGTATAGTTCCTTAAAAAAAGATAAATTATTTTTAATAACCTCAGCAAAGTTAATCTCATTACAAAGAACAAATATCCAACAAAACAGAATGTGGGCACTATCCAGCTCTCACTGAAGTCAATGGGAGTTTGGCCATTGTCTTCGATAGGAACTGGATTGCACCCCGTATCTATAAACTTCCAATTTCGCTATTTTAAAAAGATCGTACCTTATTCACGTTTATAAGCTAAGGACTTGACCCTGTCCTGTGAACGCCTATGTCTGTGCCTATCTTTTTTCATGTGAATCGTCTCAGTAAAGTTAAGCATGCATATATTTGCAGGACTGGAACTTTATTCTTCTTTGTAATTACATAGATTGATTAGATTATCCTGTCTCTTCAATCTCTGCCCTCAAACTCTACTTCTCTTTCAACTGGTTTCTGTTTAAGTCTCAATTCTCTTTCAAACGTACTCATTTTTAAGCTCAAGTTCTCCCTAGTAATAGGGCAGACCTCTTTATAAACTCTGTACTGGGAGCACCAAGTTGAAAATGTGCACTGTTATGCTCCTCCTGTGTACTATTATAAGTTAACCCCTACAAAAACAGCCATGTTACAAAATGATATGGCAGTGAAGCAGATCATTAAAGTTTCAGGGAATGCCGACGCTTAGGATGTCCATTTCTGCCCTATTCTGCAAGATGTAGGCTGTTTTTAAATGGGCATGGCTGGAGGGCAGGTAAGTGTGCGCTGGGTAGAGCACCCATGCGCATCTGGTGAGGGAGGGTTCCAATAGGCCAGGGATGGGTGTGAGCCCCTAACCACGTATGGTTTGGCCTGCCCCCACATGAACCATTCCAGATTCCCCCCCCACCCCGATGCTCCGTGCGTGGGCATGAGTGCGTGGTGTGCGAGCACACTGACAAGCACCATTTTCCTGTGGGACCCCTGCCACCATTCACTATGCAAAATGGGTGCTGCAGAACGAAACAGTTTAATGCTTACTTTTTTATCCTTGCTGTTTAATATATTATCCCCTTCTCTGTCATGCCATTAAAACTATAATCCAAAAGGAGGCTCTACAGTTTAAAAACCACCGTCAGAAATAATGGGTTGTGCCATTCACCTACGTGGAGAGGGAGGGCTGAAGAAATGACATACCAATTTAGAGCCCCATGCTTCCTCCTAGTCCCACACCTCCCGTGCAAGGTGAGGCAAAGGAAGGAAGCATGTGATCAAGAGCTAGCTATTACTGTGCATGGAGCAAGACAGGTGAAAAATTCAGCATATGATCAGATTGCATTTTAATGCAAACGCACAAGGATTCCACATTAATTTTGCAGAAACAAGCATACATCTGTTTTCCCCCACATTTTTGAGTTTTTGATCTTATATACTTTACAATACAATTTAAATATGGATTGTTTGTATATACTTTGAACGCCTGCAAAAATAACGTCAAGAAGCCAGGCAAATTCCATTTTCAGCCCACGGTTTGACCCAAACGCTGCCAGGGCTTCTACCACATGGGCTAAAGGAGTACGTCCATTAGTCAATAGAGGAATCTATTATCCTCTCTGCACAACATCCCCTATCAGGGACTGGAAACACACACTTAGCACTTCACAATTATTTTGCTGGATCGTATCAGAATGCTGTGGTAATTGAGATGAAAGGGCCCAAACTGCATTGAACGAACTTCTGATTCTACCCCACGTTTGCTCTCTCCACTAATCTATTGTCAATGAGACTTGTATCTTTACAAATACTCCTCCATCTTTAAAACAAAAGGAGAAAAAGGAAGCCTGCCACTCTTCTTGTTGCATTACAGGACTGGAGATGGCGACGTGAATGCTGCACAGTTAGGACAAGGGGAAATTCTAATTCTAAGCAGACAGACGGTGATAGCGAAAGGAAACATGAGACAATATACAGTGCTTGCTTCCAGTTCCAAGATGTAGGGCTTTGAATGTTGAGGTAATTTTTATAGTAAGCCCTTCTGGAAATGTACTAATAATGGAGTGTAGGATGATGCAATACGCATCTATCGAAGTTTAGGTTGCAATTAAGTAAAGCACATAAGCACACACGGATGCGTTAATCAGACCAAGGAAACTAAAGCATGGGTTTACGTGTTTCGCTGATTCCAACCTAAATGTGCACACAAAGCGCTTTACAAATCTGGAGCCTTAGTAAGGTTCTGTAGTATTAATTCTGAAAGGGCATAAGTAAATAATGGAGTATGTTACATTTACTGTAGCTCTTTTTAATGTTCTTGTAGAATTTGACAGCAAAGGTACCATATTACATGCAGTCGTATTGGAACTTTACATCAGGAGAAAAGCTATTAGGGGTAATTTTTATAGGGTTTAGAATGTGTTATATTTTCCGTCCTCCTTCATATACTTGTACAACTGGGCTAGCTCTGCAGGTGGAGAGAGAAAAAGAAAATATAACCCCAACAACAGCTTGGAAAAAACCTCTCTAAAACATTTCTAAAATATTTTGTTAACGTGACTTTTTTCTCAGAGAAAATTGGCACTTCCTCATGGATTTCTGCAAAACATATGGAAGCGGATACTCTCAATATGGCTTTGAAATGGATTTGTCTGACAGATAATATTTCATGATTTAATGCTGACAGAAATCCCTTTCTTGAAAGTTTAAAGCTTTGCTGCTCATGGCATAGGTTGTGATGCTATCTATCTACCGTTTTAAAACATTGGAGGAGACAGAAGATGACCTAAGCTTCCAAGCTAATGAGATGTCACCTCTATAAAACCAAGGTCATGGTACTTGCACCAACATTTCTTTTTACTGGTGTATTTACCTTCCCTTTGAGACATTTTTGTACATTTATCTTGGCAGACAGTAGAAAAACACAAAACAGACTGTAAGCGAGTTATTTTTTTTTCCTCCCCTGCCAGACAGTTCTTGTAAACACGTGTTGCTGCTCTGTAAGGGAAGGAGTTGTGCAAGCTGACAAATGACCTCTGTGGATTCTGCTGATTTTTCACAAATGTCACAGAATTTCCTCCCAAACATTTCTTAATTAAGCATCATTTACATAAATTCTTACATAATTCTTCCATAACTGAATTAATTTCAAAATAAAGCAGACGGATTGAAACAATTTAGTGACAAACGCATCTTACACCAAGAATACAAACTCAAACTGCAAGAGTTAATTATTAAGATGCTAAAATAAGCAGCTGGACATTTTGCAAGACATTTTGTCTGGAGATTAGCAATTGTCTATTACGATCATCTTCAAAAAAGAGACACTGTTCTCCTCTCTATGGGATCTAATGATATGAAACAACTGCTACTGCTGCTTATTCCAAACTACAATTTCCACCCCATGAAATATAGTAATCATATATAAAGAAAAGTGGTAGAGATGGGATTAGATTAAAAGCATCTTGGTGTCTGTCATTGTTACCTGGTGGTGCTACATTTCAGTTCTTAACAATGCAACACCATGTACCTTGATAAACATTGTAAGGGACAAATTACAGTCTTCCAGACCCCCATTACTAGCTTGTTACTTGATGAAGAAAGAGTGAACAGGCACTCTGCTTCTGGATTTTAATGTTGATGATGACAAATGGAACCAAAAATTCATTCAGACAACTGATTTTGAAGTAGAAATTACATTAACAATAAAGATAAATGGAGAAAATGAGCATCTAAGAAAAAGACCTCAAATGCTCATGGATAACATCCAAATTTGCTAGTCAGATTGTTTACAACTAGGGCAAACATACCAATGTCACCATTCCCTTCATTTGCCAGTGCCAATTAATATGCTTTACATAGACTTGACCCAGTGATGCTTGATGAGCAGGGTTGTAAAATCCATTCACCTGTTTGCCTCTGAAGAGTAAACTTTTTGAGCTGGCAAGTGGATTGTCTGGCCCTACTTTCCTATTTCAAGTGCCTCACTACTGGATTATTTATATATTTTATAGCCCAGCTGATGAGGTGTACCGAGTATCTTCAAATTTCACTAATTTTCAATCAGGGATTTTTATGCAAGCACTCCGCACCCATGGATAGATTTCCTAGTTTCCTCTTTCATTCAGCGTATATAAAACTTACTTTTCTAATGCCACTGCTACATCCTGGAAACCCTGAGCGGTGATGTTATTCTTGTCCCATATGACAGTTCTATCAGAAAACAAAAGTTACACCATCATCACAGATTTGATGTTGAAAGATGTTCTAAAAGCGAAAGGATCAATAAAGCAAGTTAAGACATTTCAAGCCTGTTTGCAGCTTCTGAGCAATTTGCAGAGCATTCCTGTGCACTACAGTATAACAGTTTCCTCAACATGTGGGAAGGTTTGGGAATTTCTATCAGCGTAGTATTACAGGAGAAGGGAGAGCTAGTTTTAGCAATTGCAGCAGCACAGTTGAATACATGCTACATACTGTATGCGCAACCATTTACAGTCTCAAAACATTGGCTAAATTATGCTGCCAACAGGAGACAGTGCTCTTTTGAAGTTTACTGATTGGAACCACACGTGATTAACACTGTACCACTTGAAACAGAAGAAAAAATCCCTGTGGTTGGGGTCTACATAAAAGAACCCACTGTTTACAAAACTAGAGGGCTGTGTTTCTGTGCTGGTTATCTATTTTGAATTAAGTATACACCCAATGACTCATGGTGGGGGGGCACACTTTTTCTTTTTTCATGTTAACGTACATGCTTTTCTATGACACATCACAGCATCCAAATATACATAACTGGGATACTATGCAATGGGGGAAATTTGGTGGTTCCTAGGCAACTGTACCTCAGGATATTATTATTTCGGAAACACAAGGGGAGCCACATAAGTGAGCTGAGATTTCATTATCAAAACACAGGTTTGTGATTTTAAAATCTTAAGCGTTATTTCAAGATGGGGTGGTGGTAGAAGAATTCCCCTGTCTTTGCAGAAATGGGATAAGGAAAGAAGAGGGTCCAACACCAGCCAATCTGTCTATACCACCAGTTGGACAATGTTCTTGTGCAGAGAGAACATGGGGAGGGTGCTGGGGGGACTGGATGCATGTGACAACAATAATGTTAATACACATGCACCTTAAAAATTTGAACAAGATTCTCCTACCTGAGCTTGGTGTTTATCTGTAGAGCCTTGGCTAGCATCTTTGCTCCCATGTCTCCCATTCCATTTCCACTAATATCCACTTTTGTAAGAGACGTATTGCTGCCCAATGCATTAATAATTATGGTAACCTCTGTCTTTAGCTTGGAATCTGCCAGAGACAGTGACTGCAAAGGCTGTGGAGCATGTAAACAATAATATCTCACCACATTTATTTTAATACACTATTCAGAAGTGTAACACAATTGAGAATGCATTCTACTATACATGAGTCAAGTCAACAGCAGATTCTCGTGGCCCGCTCACCAATTACTGATTCTCACAATATTCCCCCCCCCCCCCAAAAAGGTATAAAATAAGAGATTTCTCTCTTTATGCTTTCTGTAGCTTTTGCAATGCTTCAAATAGCTGAATGATCTGAGATCCTTGAAATACAATTAGAACAGATCAAGCAGGTGCCAGTGTAGCCAAGTACAAAATGTTGGACTTGGCCTATGGAGACCAGGATTGTGGGGCAAGTCATAATTTCTCAGCTTCAGCTTCCTGTCTGCAAAATGTGAACAATGATCAACCTCACTGGGTGGTTGAGCGTGTGATCCAGATAAGGGTTGTAAAACATTTTGAACATGGAAAGTGCTAAATTAATTAAACAACAACAAATCCCATGCCTATATTTTGTTATTCTTATATCAAGATTATTATACTCAATCGGTGTCGTGTCCATATATCTCTTAAAAATCAAAACAAACACCCCCAAAACTGTCAGGGTGAGGAGGCCTGGAGGTGGGAAATCGGAAGAATTCCGTGAAGCATGTGTTTTTAAATTGTTTAACATTTTTTCCCCATTGTTTTATTGATTGTTGTTGTTTGCTGCCCCGGGCTGTCCTGTGGGCAGGAGGGACGGGATATAAATTTTACACAAACAAATAAATAAATAAATAAAGTGCGCATGAGAATCACTGCCCATTGTACAACTATGGGTGTTTTTAGACAAGCGCCTCCCCACCCATCATGCATGTTGCAGGGCTGCATGGCACCCTATGCAGCCCTGCAACATGTATGATGGGTGGCTGATGGGTGGGGAGGCGCTTGTCTAAAAACACCCTGTGATTAGTCAAATATTTTGGCAGCCCAACGTACCCAACTGCAACAGCTTCTTTATATTCACTATAAGTTTTATGCTAAAAAATGCTATTAAAATCACACATGTAAAACATATTTTTGTCTTCTCCCAGTCACCACTATGTCAGTACTTAAAATCTGTAATTCATTAATAAAAAACATAAACCTATCCATCATTTTATCTTGAAGGGTTTCAACTAGTGACAACTAACCACATTTAAATGTTGCAAAACATAACTACACGTAGGACAGAGTATAGAACGATCTTATTTATTAAAAAAAAAAAGCCAGCAAGTGCTTCCCCCCTCCATTAGCAACATGCCTATTTCAGAAACTAGCAGATTGTTAAAGCAAGGTGTGTATAAAGGCAGAGCACTATGGTTTTATAATTAAAGAGCCTATTAGTGACAGAGCAATGTGCTGCTTTGATTTTAAACGACAGCTGTCATATTACTATGTTAATTCTGCTAATCTGTCAGCACTTCGCCTTTATTCCCCTATGCAGTTTAAAGAGTATTAACTTCACATTAGAATTGTATTTGGGGCTGGTAGCACACGTTTAATTAAGGTGCTAAGTGCTTCTGTAACGGGGTCGCAGCTGAAAACCAGCAGCGGTGATCAGTTTAGCAGTACTTGACTGGCCTGTACATTTTGGTTTCAGACCACTACGCCCAAATACAACAGCAAAATGCAAATGTTACAGAAGACAGGGGATAATAATTTGATCATCACTAGCATATCTTTAGAGAAGAAAATTTACCTGCTGTCAAGCTCTTGCCTCTTCCACGATGTATATCCTAGCCTATATCCTGCTCATGTGCGGAGGGCACTACTACAGACTCGCAAAGCTGCGCCCGTCCTATTATATTGATTTGTTACTCTGCAAGTCTGCTCAAGTCAGCCCAATCCTCAAAATATTTTGCTGACACAAATCCCAGCAAGTAAATGGAGCTTCTGCCAGTGAAGCACTTTGAGGACCAGAGCCATTGAGGGCAATCCAACGGCCCACGTATGCTGCCCGCAGGCGCCACACTCAGGCCAGAACGCACACACTCACGTGTGCACAGCACATGTACCGTGCACGCAGCACAGCCCTGGGCGGCTGGGCGGCACACGTGCACCTGAGCGTGTGCATTTTGGCCTGAGTGCAAAGTCAGCGGGCAGTGTACACAGGCCGTTGGATTGCCCCCAACGTCTTTAATTTGTATTGAAAGGTCTGGGTACGCTCATCATTTGAGAATCCAAAGTTCATAACCCAATTGTTAATGGCCTGTGTGGAAAGAAGCTGATGTCCTGTGTGGGAAAGGAGGAGACAGGGCTTTTGTAATATCTGCAATATTGTAAAGTGAGCCTTAAGACTGGAGTCTTTAAATTGAGCTTCGATGTCTTTCTAAAATATCTGCTTTAGCCACCTGAAATCAGCTCCCCAGCTTATATATAAAAGGTTCAGACCAGAAGATCACAATGGACCCTTATAGCCTGAAAGATTAAGAAACTTTATTTCAACTCTTCTGTTTGTTTTTAAAATAATCATCGTAAGCATGGTAGTCATGTTTAGCCATTGGCCGGGCAACTTATCTGCTTTTTAAATAAGCTGTTTGCTAAGACTGGTTGCTAGAAGCATTGAGGGGAGAGTAGAGAGAGCAGGGGTGGTTCTGTGTCCTACTTCATAGCACCCCAATTCACTACAACGTAAACTGCAGCTGCTCCCGAGAATTTCAGGAGCTAGCACCAAAGAGTAGAAGCTCTGTCAGCCGACCCCGACCAGGACGCAGAAGGGGCATATGCATATGCTCACATGTGTGTTTGTTTTGTGGCTTTTGGCCATATGAAGATTATGATATGCAGCTCTTGGGGTTGGGAACTTTGTCCACCCTGGTACAATTTCTGCAAAATTAGTCTGAAGCTAACTGTACATACTCCAAAGACAGTTACTGCCACTAGAGAAACTCAGACAGCATTTTATTTAAGTGTGTGCTGCAATTAAAATTTCTTTCAGTTCCATACCGCTGATAGAGAACAAGGGGATTTTGTTGATTGTTTTCCTTCCCATATTGAATGAGTAATGAGTGAAATTGCTTTAAGTGATTAGTCATTTGACATCTGGCTGCAGAAACGCAACTGCAAGCAAACATAAATCAACACATTAGAACAACAAAATTCCAGGTATTAAATACACAGTAAAATGCTATGTCTGAATTGTATGTTTTTTCACACCATAAATAGATGCTATGCTACACAGACCATGGAAACCTTTATTCTCCAACACAAAGCTATGGTTTAAGATGGATATCCAGAGGGTGTATTCCTAATACACATTTATTCTTTCTTGCTGCAGAAGAATGAACACTACACTGCCTGGACACTGAGTTGGGGCCTATATTGGCTGACCTTTTTCTGGCTGAGTAGTCTGTCTAGCATCAGCCATGGTTGGAATGACGATGGTGATGGTGTGGTGTAGCCATTATTTTTAAGGAGACATGGTCCGTGAGAGGATTTCCTGTGCAACCTATCATGGGAATTGAGGGCCTCCACCTGGTGATGGATTTGGCCGGAGACAGAGTGGGGGTGATGTTGATATACCATGCACCTACCTGTACAACAGCTTCCCTGCCTGCTCTGACTGAACTGGTGATGGAGGTGGGTGGTCTTGCGGTCCCCCAAGATGGTAGTTCTGGATGATTTCAATATCTATGCTGATGTGTCTTGTAGGGGCAGAGTGTGAGTTTATGGCTGCCATGGCAACCATGGCCCTGTCTCAGATAGTTGTTGGCCCCACACGTTGGAGAACATACCCTGGACATGATATTTTGCACTGGCCTTGAGGCGGGGGATCCGTTAGTGGGGGAGATGATAGCAGTGCCTTTGTCATGGACAGATCATTATCTCCTCCAAGCTGGCATCCTGGTGCACATCAGCCCCCTGAAGGGTGTAGAGCCAGTTCAGTTGGTTCGCCCCCAGAGGCTTATGGAACCAGAGAGTTTCTAGAATGCTCTGGGGGATAGTCGCTCCGATTTCAATGGCCATTCACTCGATGACCTAGTGACACATTGGAACTTGTTGCTGACGGAGGCTATCGACTGTATGGCTCCCAGACGTCTGCTCCTGAATCGCCAACAACGCAGGTCCTCGTGGTATACGGAGGAGCTGCGGTGGATGAAGTGGGAAGGGCGGTGGCTAGAGTGACAGTGGCGTCGTTCTCGTACTGAAGTTGACCGATTACAACATAGAGTTTGGTTATGTACCTATGCCATAGTGGCTGGTAGCAATGAAGACTTTCTTTGCTGACCTCATTGTGTCTGCTAAGTCCCATCTGGGTGAGCTTTCTTGCGTGGTCAGCCTGGTCCCCCTCCTCCTGGATCCAGAATCATCTAATGCTTACTGTGACTTATTTGTGGACTTTTTTGCAGATAAAAATCACTCAAATCCACCAGTTTCAACGCTGCACTTTTAATAGTGAGTGAACCAGAGGCAGTTGAAGCCCCATCTTGTCCTGTTTTATGGGATTAATTTCAATACGTTGCCCTCTGATGTGGGGTATGTTCTTGGAACTGTTCAAGCCACTTATTGCGAATTAGATCCATGCTAAAGCCAGCCAGGAGACATTGGGGCCGTTGCTGGCCGGGATGCCTCCCTTAGGGAGGGCGGGGTGCACGACTGCCTCAAAGAGGCAGTGGTGCGACCCCTGCTCAAAAAAACATCACTGGACGTTGATGCCCTGGCCAGTTATTCGCCGGTCTCTAGCCTCCCCTTTTTAGGGAAGGTTATTGAACGGGTGGTGGCTCGTCAGCTTCAGGAGCATCTGGACCGAATCAGATTCTGGATTCCTCGCAGTCTGGATTTCGTCCGGGCTATGGCACAAGAGACTGTGCTTGTGGCCTTGGTTGATGAACTCTCCCGAGAATTGGACGTGGGTCATTCGACCCTGTTGATCCTATTAGACCTCGCGGCTGCATTTGATACAGTTGAGCATGAGTCGCTGGTGACTCGGCTGCGGGACCAGGCCGAAGTGTGCGGGACTGTTCTTGAATGGTGCCACTCTTTTCTGGCTGGGAGAACTCAGCGTGTGGTACTGAGTGATTGTTCATCCTCTCCCCAGGGCCTCACATGTGGAGTCCCGCAAGGTTCCATCTTATCCCTTCTCCTGTTCAACATGTAAATGCAGGCTTTGGGGGAGGGCGTCAGAGGGTTTGGTGTAAGGTGTCATCAATATGCTGACGACACCCAACTATCTCTCTCTTTTTCATTAGACCCAGGCCTGGCAGTCTCAGTGCTTACCCGATGTTTAACAGCAGCGGGAGACTGGATGAGGGCGAGCCGCTTAAAGATGAATCCCAACAAGATGGAGGTGATTGTGGTGGGGAAAGCTGAGGGAGTGATGGCCCCCATCACTGATGGGGTTCGTCCTCCCCTGGTATCTCAGGACTGTAGTCTGGGGGTGCTCCTAGATCTGCAGCTCCGCCTGGATGCCCAGGTGGCGACTGTGGCGAAGGGCACATTTTGCCAATTATACCTGGCATGACGGTTTAGGCTCTATGTCTTGGACCTTGCCATGATCATCCATGCTTTTATTACCTTGAGACTGGACTACTGTAACGCGCTCTATGCGGGGCTGCGCTTGGTGACGGTCCGGAGACTGCAGCTGGTGCAGAATGCAGCAGCCCATCTCCTTAGGGGGATGAGTCATTGCGAGCATATCGCTCCGTTCTCTGCACTGGCTGCTGATAGTCTCCTGGGCCCAATTCAAGGTGTTGGTTGACCTGCTTAACGACTTTTTGTTTGTTTGTTTATTTAAAATGTGGTATTTCTGCAGCCATAATAGCAAACTACTAATCATTAAAAGCATTTCACTTAAGACTCAGTCAAGTATGGTAAGAAAAACACAATTAACAATTCACCTACTTCATCACTGGAATGACAGTGAAAGAAACTTTAAATGTAGCAAATGCAGGTGCAGGGCTGGTGCTGCTGTTTTTGTTAATTTTGCTTGCTTCCCTGCAGTACAGGGCACCAAGCTCCAGGGGGAGAAGAGAGCAGAAAGGGCTCTTGCAGTTGGAATTATTGCTCTCCTAGCCTTCCTCATTAACAAGACAGTGGCTGCTAGGGGGTGGGGAGAGAAAGAGAGGCAAAGTCCTCCTGGATCTTCTGCTGCCCCATAACCTCTGGGTTAGCACCTCAGCTGTAGCTGGGCAGCAGCAACTACAGTTAGAAAATCTCCCCAGCACTGGGCAGTAGGATGACACCAGCTCAAAGCTGTTAAGCATAGGGGGAGCACAGGCACCAACCCCAGATAGATCTTTGTGCGGGAGTAGCAGTGTGGCTATGGATGATTTCAAGCAACCCTCAGACCCTGTATATGGTTGCCAGATCCACAAATTATAAGGGTGCCCTTCCTGGCAGGGCATCTATGCTGGGAGAGGGAACATCTTAGAAGAGAAAACCCAGATCCCCTGGTCCAGCCTGGGCAGTTGGCAGCCAAGCATGGGGTAGAGGCAGTTGGGTAAGGTAGTCTGTGGAGGAATTGGATTTGGTACCTGGGCTTCGCAGAAGGTAGTGTCTCATACTGTGAGAGAGTGGGCCTGGTGTGCGCGTGTGCATGTGTGTGTGTGTGGGAGTTGTGTGTGAGGTCTGAATGGGCAAGGGGAACTGGGCAGTGACTGAGTAATTATTGTATGTTAATTTATGCATATTATGCAAATCAAGGCAGTGGGGGCACCACATGGGGTGTCCCTCTAAGATGTTCAAAACCCAATAATCCAATTGGTAGCTAAATGGTCATTTTACAGCTTTGTTAAACTTGTTAAAGCGATGATTCAGATTCCAAGGTGAAGCAACAGTTACAGGGTTCTCTTGGAAATCCAACAGAAACAATGTAGCCTAACCCAGTGATGGAGCAAAGAGACCACAGAGGTGATACCTGGCCAGGAGGGACTGTGCCTAGCCAGACATGGCCTTATGGGGAGAAACCCAGACACCTATGTAGATGGACTGTTGTTGGAGAATAAAGGCAAGCAGTGAATGTCCCATATGGGCTGGGAAGGGTCTGGAGATGACATACCTCGGAGGGCAGGGACCCTGTTACAAATGGTGGAGAATGCAGGCACACCCCAACAGGACTGCCGCCAAGCACCCAGGTAGAGGGCATGTGTGAGCTGCACGAGAGAGCGTGGACTGGAGAAGGAGGACTGTGCCTGGAGGAGCTCCCTGCCTAAGGATGAACTGAGATATAAGAGCCTCCCAGATGGGGGGAAGGCTGGAAGGTGATGGAGCAGTACAGACAGGTAGTAGGCTGGAAGCACTGGAGATCTTGGAAGGAGCAGCAGACTGAAGATCTGCCATCAGACTGGACATCGGGTGGCAGGGGGGCGGACAAGACAGCTACCTGATGGATGCAGGGAGGCGGATGAGCCGGCATCCTTGACAGGTGCTGGGTTGCAAGGGGATGGAGGTGCCGGCAAACACACCCCAAGAACAGTGAGTAGATGGACCCTGAGAAGTGGACTATGGGTATCTTTAAAAGACTGGGAAGGCTATTTACAGAGCAGGTTATTTACAGAAAGTGGGGTCACAGGTATAGGGAGTGCCTGGGGAGAGCGGGTACCTCCAGGGAACCTGAAGTGAAAATGAGCATAGGGATAACAAGGAGGCAGACAAGCAAGCACCCTAGTGCTAGAGGATGCAGGGGGACAGATGAGCCAGCATTCTTAACGGACAGAATTGGTGACAGCAGGGTCAAGAGCTTGTGGAGTTAAAGCTCGGAGCCACCCTGGCTGGGGGCTCAGGGGGAGCCCTGGCCCCTGCCCAGGGATGGGGCAAAGGGATTCAGGAGGGGATCACGGAGGCGGAAAAAACAGCCACTCAGAAAAGGGGTCACAGGCATAAGGAGTGCCCAGGTGTACCCATAAGAAGGCTACAGGGGGGCAATGGAATCGGTGGCCTGAAAATTGAGAGGTATGGGCTGGCTATACGCAAGGTGGAGGCCAGAATGGAGGGGTCACAGGCATAAGGAGTGCCGGGGGGTGGGGTGGGGCTAATCCAGGGACCCTGATGGCAAGCACAGGGTCCAGGGGCCTGAACAAGCTGGCATCCTCGTGCTACAGAGTATGCAAGATGAAAACCGGGCTGCAGGAGGAAAAGTGCCTGGCTATGTAATACTGGTTGCAGGGGGGCAAACAAGCTGGCAACCTGAGAAGGTTACAGGGGGGTGATGGAGCCAGTAGCCTGAAATCGGTCAACACCCCACTTTAAGAGAAGGCAGTGCAGGCCTGGGGGGTGTAGCTACAGAGGCAGTGCCGGATGGTGCCTTGGGGAACTTCAGCTGGGCTGGGCTAGCCTCCAGAGCCTGGGCCTGAATGGGGCCAGTCCAGGAGCTGGAAAGCTGAGCTGAGCTGAGAGAGAGGATGGCTTTGGCTGAAGCATGGAGTCAGGGAGGGTTGCGCCTGGCCTTAGGGACAGGTTCTTTGTAAGTAAACTACAGGGTGTAGGTGACTGAGTCGGTAGCCTAAGTCAGTGATGAAGCAAAGGATGATACCTGGCCAGGAGGGACTGTACCTAGCCTGGACTTCTCTGTAGATGGACTATTGGTGGAGAACTAAAAGTGAGCAGTGAAGATCCCGTTTGGGCCTGAGTCTGGAGAAGACATAACACAGAGGGCACGGACTCTATTATGGGATGCAACAGGGGAGGAGATTTTGGGAAAGGGATGGGAGGTGTAGTTGGAGAGAGGGTGAGGGTGCTCTGTTAGTTTAATTTGTTACGTGTAGTGTTCAATACGTATAGTTGTTATTAGGATGCAAGAAAAATTATGAAGATGCAGCAAGTCTAGAACTATATATAGTCAAAACAATTTAACAGTGTCTGCTTTAAAAAATAGAAATATAGTATAGAAACACCCCACCCCACCCCCCTTGTGTTAGGTAGTCAAAATTTTGAAGAATTAAAAACGGTGCATTAAACCAATGGTTTCACAGCTGCACGATGACAATTACTTTACCACAGTAGTACCCAAATGATACTCACCGAGTCTTCGTCTTGAATCATCTGTACTAAATTATCAAGCACGGGAGTGAGGTTTCTGAGGGGACAAGCAATAAGAGATAGTAAAAAATTTTGTCCAGCAACTTACTTTTGGGTCTCTGTTTATTGTGTGCGGCCTATGGAGCGGACGCAGGGTGTCCGAGTGGGAGGAGCCACAGGAAGTCAACTGCAGAGGAGTGCAGCTGTAGTTCATGTAGCTGCCCAATGCTACTTCAAGCCTCCCTGTGCTTCCAATCCGGCTCCCTCATTCCTGCTGTCGCCAATTGGATTCCTCCCGCCGCTGCCATGCGGTGGCACAGGTCAGATCCAGGCACCAGCTCTGACCCGCGCTGTCGCATGTATCTGGCCCCGGCTTCTTCCTGCTGCTGATTCGTCTTGCCCACAGCCCTAGGGAAGTAGGACTTATTGCAAAACTCTGCCAATGTCTCGGGGAGGGGTGGATCTGTAGGTTTGTCCCTGGGCCATCTTTGCCTTGCCATGTGATTTGGGGGTTTGCCCCTGGGCCCTGCAGCAAAACTTTGCCAATGTCGGGGGGGGGGGGGAGAATATGTAGGTTTACCCCTGGGCCACCTTTGCCTTTGCAAATCCCACAGGGGATTTGCCCCTGTGCTCTCTACATTTTTTATGTTTGTGGAGAGAGGGGTGCCCCACACTGAATTAACTGCCCCATGCAGATAATTTAGCGTGGGGGCCTGGGGTTGCTGTTCTGCCTACCCCACCCTAAGGCCAGCTCTGCCTAGTTGTGGAGGAGGTGCCATCTTTGCTTCACCATGTGGTTTGGGAGTTTGTCCCTGTGCACACCATACTTTTATGTTTCGGGGTTATATTTGAGTTAGAGGGGGTGTCATCTTTGCCTTGCATAACACCAGATTTCTCAAAAATTAGGGGTGGGGCCATGAAAATTACGGGTGAAGCCATGCTAATTATGGGCAGGGCCATTTGTGGCCCAGGGTTGAGTCCAAACGAAATTTTCCGTCCTTCGGGATGTATCAAGTTGAGCACCCCTGTGAGATATACACACACACATATATATTATATACATATATATACACACATACACACACATATACATACACTAATAATAATAGTAATTTTAAAAAAATCAATAACCTTACTTGGATTTCATGTTGTTAAAATTTTTGCCTAATGCCAAATGTCTTATTGATCGGTTTTTACTAAGCCAGACTACCAGGGTGGAGAGGTCAGATTCTAGGCCTGTAAAGAATCAGATTAAATGCAGGATTAATGGACACTGCAGTCAGTGGGGCTGAATCAATAAAGCTACCCTTTTCTGGGTAATTCTATGCCAAACGCACTAATTTAAACAACTTTGCAACACTTTATTTTTCATTCTGTCAGTTATAAATCCCTTGCTGTGAACCATCTAAATCTCTCCCTTGATCAGTAGCTGCACACATAGTAGGAAAAAAGGCAGCAGACTTAATCCCAGATCCTCAGTCAACCAGCCACAATATGGACAAACATTCCTAAGGAATCTCATTGTTAAGCAATGTAGGTCTCTTTCCTATTCCTTTGAGGTTTAAGCAACTATATTATTTACCCATCGTCAACAATATAGGTTCTAACATGCCCCTGCAGCCTACAAATAAAAAGAGGCTAATGCAACAGTGTAAGCGAACATGCTGACTTGCCAACATTAGAGGCTGATCAGTTTTTATTCAGTTCCCAGGCTGGAAAGAGACTGTGCTACACAAGGGCACAACTGTAATAGGCACGGGCAGTGCAGCTGCACTACAGGGCTCATGAACGTGGAGGACCCACACTCCCTGGTTCAGCCGCACTCCCTGCTTCTGGTAGAGGCCACAGGGCCCCATTCCATCTTCTTTACCAGGGCCCATTTCAACCTAGCTATACCTCTGGTCCTGCACCAGTGGTTCTTAAATCGTGTCCATGATGCTATGGTAACTGGTCCACAGAATCGATCATGGCTACAACAGCTGGGTTCAGTCCCACCAGTACTGGGGTCAATTCTGGGGAAGGGGAGATGACTAATGCACTGACCTGCTACACTACTATTATTAATATATGGATAGTTGTGACATTCCAGCTGATAAGCTTTACCTTTGAAGCAAGGCACTTATGTATTAGGGTGTCATGGATTTCATGTAAGCTAAGATACCTGTGCTGAGGTCAACACTTATTCAGATATTGAAATCTCTCCCCACAAATCCTCTGATGTAAGAATAAAATCTCTTTCTCTTTTTTAAATATCTTGGCTAGTGTGGTCAGTAAATTGTTTTATGATAGCCTACATTACATCATGGCCCGACTGGCCCCACCCCCTTAACATCTGGCAGTCTGGAGGTTGTTTACAAAAACAAAGCAATATCTGCCCATAAGGCAAATCCTGCCCCTGGAAAAGGGCACAGCACCCCACAGTATCCTGCCATACCACTGCTGCCCTTAAGGCTTTTACCAGGACCCCATCACTGGCCTAAGATGATTCTGGGCTCAGGCAGGAGGACCTTTACAGGCAGCACCATCAGTACAGAAGGATTCTGGGAGGGGTGGGGCAACAACGCTTATTGTTCCTGTGCACAACTCTCAGCCCCCCTGGGGGTGGTTGTTTCTTCCAGGGCCCTGCTCTGCCATCTCAGGTGGTGAGGTGAGTGCGCCGGGGGGGGGGGGGGGGGGGGGGGGGGAGGAGGAGATAGGGCCCCACAGGAAGCAGCAAACCCAAGGGCTGAGACTTGTAGGCAGGGAGAGGTCCTTGCAGAAACAGTTCATCCCAGGGCTTCAGGAGTGCTACTCCTAGGGCTACTAGGACTGGCCTCCCTCCAGGGGTCCCTCAAACTGCAGTGCCCAGGCTATGGCCCCTACTGGCCCTGTTTAAAGCCAGCCCTGACTGTGCCAACTAATGACACATTTCTTAACAAGTGCTGGTCATGCACACACTTCCCACTGGTCACCCTTCGATGTGTACTTGCCATTATCTGAAATGTCTAGGCTGGTGATATTGTGTATTTCTGCTATGCATCCTTCCAGAACTTGTGCACCTCCTGATCTCAGCTAGAGAGAAATAAAACCAAGTAATGAGACACCAAGAGAAAACAAACAGCAGCAGGAATCCTGAAGTTAAATGGTACCTCTATTGTAGTAAAAATAGCAGCAACATTCTAACTTACTGGCACAATGCAACAGCCTAATACAAATATCCAACATGATAAACTCATGTAATGTACATATATACAAGGGGGGGAGGGGGACTCTCTCTCTTCTCTTTATTCTAAAGCACTGGATAGTAAAGCTTTAAAAGGTACTGAGACAAACTCTCCTTTGACGACTCTGGCTGGTAGAGATTTCTGGGTTTTGCTCATTTCGTCTGGATGTAAAAAATGTATGGGGGCTTTTAAAACACCTGTGAGAAGGCGGCATGTGAATCACTACAGACAAAGACAACATCCCTCCCATCCTTGAAACCCAGTGAAAAGACTGTTTTTCTTTCTTTTTATAATGAGAGTCATCCGTTGTCTCACGGCACCAATACCAAACGTGCCAGAACTCCTCAGAGAGAAGGAAACCAAGTTCATGATAAATGGATTTGGGGACACGTTACCATTCAGGACATTTTGGGGAGTCACGGCTTATGAAAAATGTCTTTTATAACTGGCTTATAAAGTATTAATAAATTATAAAGTAGCATTAAAAGCCTGCCATAGGTAGATAACACATCAGTGAAATGCGTTAGAGATCATAAAAATCCATGGGGGCAATCCAGCGGTCTGTGTACACCACCTGCAGGTGCCGCATTCAGGCCAGAACGCATGCGCTTAGGTGCACATATGTCGGGCGCACAGCACAGCTGCCCGGGGCTGTGCTGTGTACGCGTTCTGGCCCGAGTGCCGTGCCTGCGGGTGATGTACGCGGGCTTGCCCCCCATGTCTATAAACAACCTATGGAACTGCTGAACAGTATATAATTTATTAAAACATTTACTAATAGTACAGTCCTCAAACAATGTAGCACCAGATTTATCCCAATTCATTTCAAAGGAACTTGTGCCAAACTTAAGGGCTAGTTGTCAATACAAAATTACTGGAGGAGCATGCTGTCTCTCTTTCTAACCTTTTTTTTTTTTAACATGCACTTCTGTGGTTTACTATACTGCATTATCAACAGATATTATCATATTAAAATAATATCAAGTTGCAAAAGAAAGACTGAAATAGCTTCACAATACTTAGGATAAAAGTTATTAAAACAGCAAGATAATAAAAGGTCACTGATAAGTATTTTTAGAAGTTGAATATTAAACAAAAGGTAACGTTTTCAAGGAAATAGAAATGTATATTTTTATTTCAAGTTACACAGCTAGTCTCTCTTCACTACAGAACCACCACTCAGAACAGAAATACTAACAAAAGTTATTACTGGTAAGTCATGTATTTGTACGAGGTTTTCAAGTTAATTATTATTTTTTATTTTTTAAATAAACAATTATTAAACTGACATTGCACCCAAAGGAAAGTTGATTAAAGTTGGCAAATTGTTGGGAATCTTCCTTAGGCCTTTCATCCAACTCCACTCAAGGATTCATCGATATTCTGGTGCAACAGCTGTCAGTTCTAACTACTGATTTTTTTCAAAATCTTTATTTTATAGAAAGGTTGGAATTTCCATTTGGATGAGGGAAAAGGTTAGTGTCGATTCACAAGCCACTTACTCTGCAGTAGCCCCACTGAAGCCCACTTTACAGATCACAGCCTCAGTGTGAACAGAGGTGGGTCTGGTCCATGCCAGAAACCCCCAAATACACCTAAAAATCAAGTCGAGGGCAATTTCCCTTACAATGAAAAACTCAGCCAAAATCCTGGACTTAAAACACTCCCAGAATGGCTTAAAATCTAGATTTCGATCTGAGTTTCGCAGCTCTCACGCATCTCTGATTTAGTAATAGAATTTTAACACTCTTGCAATAGTAGTGTCAGAATCACTAAGCTTCACTTTGTGATTTTTTCATATACATGCCACCTATAAGACAGCTCTTTTACATAACCTGCCACGGAATAATCACAGTTGCTGATGGAACTGTCAGATTGCATAGACTTGTGTGAAAAATCAAAATAAAAAGGCATCTTAAAGAATGCTATCTTAATTGAAATAATATAGTTTGGTTTTCCATGGACGTACATTCCAACATGCATTCAAAATGATAAAGGGTAAGCTGCAAGAATGCTGTATTATATGCATTTCTTTTGCCTATATTAACAGATTAGATTCTGGAAAACAGAATTCATTTACAGATCTAAAACTAATATGCAAATTTAGAAAGAGCTATGTCGTGCAGCGGTTAATAGAATAGTGCTACTTTATTACTTTAAAATTACAAACCAAGCAGACTTAAAACCCTCAGACGATTGAAAAATGCACTGTATTAATGCGGTATTGGGGTAAAACAGACCCCAATTAAGTCACAATTGGGGAAAAATAAATGTGATTGATTTGAAAATGACTCCAGTTTAACATAAAAATTTTAAATTTTTATTAAGAGTTATTGTTTGTGGTACAGAAACAATACTGACACTAAAGGTATTTGGGGTCAATAGTACCCCCAATGTTAACAGTAACATCCTACAATTACAGTACTGGGGGTTGAATTGACCCCTCATTTTTGGAACATAACATGTACAGAAACTGCAAGAGCATAGTAAATAATGGAGAGGTGGAAAGAGTGGTACTTTTTTTTCCAACACAAAACTGAACATTGGTATGTTGATAAGTATTGAAGCTTCACACTATGAAGGTGTTAACTGCTATGTAAACATAAAACAAAATGGCAGTTCATTAAAGAAATTTTCGCCTTGGGGCATAACTGACTCCAATGCCCTTATAAGTTATAGTTTTCTGTGCATACAGAAAATGCCATTTATGAAAACAGACAAAATGCTAAATTGTTGTCATTATCCTACTTTGAGAACACTTACTGGAAAGAATAGGCTCTGGTTTAAGCATTTCTTTTTTGAAACAAAAACTGTTTTTACAGTATGTTTGCGGTGAATCTGACTCCCAGTACCTTAGGCATGTAGTGCTTACATTTTCCCATTCATTACAATTGGGGTCACATTTACTCCTCCCCTCCCCCAAAACCAATTTTAGTGAAGTTCTCAATTAAAAAGAAAAATACAGTGGAGGAGATATGAACCAAGACAAGACAATTGACCCCATTACCACTGAGGAATACATGGTGTATGAAGTAGTACAGGTGTGCTAAATAACATTTTATGATTATTATTTTTATCCCTTTGGGGCCTGATTGACCACCCAAAATCCATCTGAATACTAACTCTGTATATGCTTCCAATCGGTAAGGACTGCCCCCACCCTTTCTTTTTTTAAGCAGCTTTTAACATTTTTTCAGCAGCAGTCTTTTGGAGGTAGAAAAAGATGTAAATATCTGGCTCACATCCATCTTAGGGTGAAAAACTGGTTTCCACACATCAGACCATCAGTTTTTGGAATTCTATTTGACCTGCACAAAGGACAGAACACACAAAAGCAAAAACTAGATCGAGTCTCCTTTGAAAACTGGACCCACAGGACGTAAAAAAACAAACCTATCCCTGTACACAGTCTTCTGCCAAATAGGCCACATGTTCACAAACAGCACTTCAGCAATTAAAAATAGAAGATATTGTGGAAGCAATAATGTATCAATATGTGGAGGGTGGGAAGACAACTGTTTTATTGGGTCAGCGGTTAAAAAAAGCTGAAGGTAAGGCATGGAGGGTACTTACGCAGTGACCAAGCTAAGGCAAGCAGAAGGGAAAAGAGTGAAATATTAATGCTGAGGAAGGGGGAAAAAAAGTAAATAAAGGCAGTTTTCATTAAAAAATAATAATCAGCAATACAATATAATAAAGCCTTGGCTCAGAGTTAGTATACCTAAAATTTGATGTACAAGCAAATAAAAAGGAAAGGGTTTATTTATCCAAGCAGAAAGAAGCGCTGGCTCTGTGTCCTGGACAAAGCTGCCCGGCAAAAGTACAAAGGAGGAAGCCTCAGGCTTCTTATCTCCCACTGCTGCAATCTTAGGCCCCAGTCCAAGCTCTGTGTGCGTACGGCACACATGAGCACACTGCATGTCCACAATGCGCACACCATACATGCACACAGTGTGCATGTTGTACACAATATGCACATGACCTTGGATCAGGACCTTATAGTACTTAGGGTTCTGAAAAGGTTGGAAAAGCAGCAGAGCATTTGCTGCTTTTTTCACAAGGTAAGTGTTCCTCTGATTCACTCAATGTGAATTAGCACTGGGGTATTTTAACTGCTGCAGGCAGGGCAGCACCTGCCACTGTGCTTCTCTCTCTCCATTCTGGATAAGATTGCTGAGTGTAAAAAAGTAGTAAGCTAAAACAGCCAAGCCAGAAACAGAAGTTTCTTTTCCCAAAATGCATTTAAAACATTGCAACATCCACCCGTAAGGCATGGAGAAACTACAGCTGAATTTTATTATCTCAGCTGTTTACCCATTCAGAAGTAGGAAATACACAGGATTGCTTAGAAGTGTTTCCTGGAATTTACATACTAGTGCTCTTTTAAAAACTATTTCCCTTCAGACCAAGTATTTAAAGCATTCAAAATTAAACTGTTTTCTTCATCGAGCAACTTAGATGTGAAACAAAATCTCTACCATGTGATAGGCTACCAACACCCCCCCCAAATAAAAAATAAATAAAAGAAGAAGAAAAGCCTAGAACAAGGCTTATTCCTAGTCATGTTTTTTCTCTTTAAAAAAGAACTGTCAAATTCAAGACCTCCAAATTTAACTTGGATGTTGCAGGTTAAAAAGCTGAGGACTGAGCAGCTGCCATAATAATAAAATTCTGACCTCCCTGGTCGGTGGATCCTCCTTTGGTTTCTAGCTATACACGTTACAAACTGAACCTCCACTTTGCTGTTTCACTTTTGGGAAGCTCTTCAGAGAGCACTTTCCCCCTTACTTCAGCACCCCAGCTGCTGACAGAAATGTGAAACACACAAGCAGAATGGTACAACAATACCACACACACACACACAAGATGAAAGACATTTGGCTAAGTTTAATTTGTAGACAAGCCAACCTCAGCTCTCATACAATTGTAAGGGACCTCAATGGTCATCTAGTCCAAGCACCTTCTCCATGGCAAGGTATTCTCTGCCTAGAGCAGCACAGACAAGTGTTTGTCCAACCAGGTTTCAAAAACATCCCAGGGAGGAGATTCAATAACCACCCTGGGCAACTTATTCCACTGCCCAACAGTTCTTACAGTTAGGACATTTCCCCTAATATTTAACTGATATCTACATTGCTGCAATTTTGTTCTACCTCATTTGACAGTGGAGAACAAATGTTTACCATCACTTTTGTGGTATCCTTTTAGATATCTGAAAACTACTATCATGTCTCCTTTTTAGTTTCCTTTTCCCTAGGCTAAACATACCCATTTATTTCAGCCTCTCTTTACATGGCTTATCGTCCAACCTTTTTATCATCTTTGTTGTTTTTTGAATCTTCTCCAAATCCAGTTTGTCTACATGCTATTTGAAGCATGGTGCCCAAAACTGAGCACAATACTCCAGGTGAGGCCTTGCCCACCCCTAGTAAAACAGCACCACCACCTCCCATATCTTGGATACAATGCACCTGTCAATGTTATTCATGTTTTTGTTTTTAACTCTTTTCTTAAATAGTACACACACACGTACACCCTAACGAGACACTGTGTTCTGGGCTGGAGGCACAGGTGGGGAATCTAGCTTTAAGGCGACAAATATTGTTCCGTAGAATACTAGCAGGAATTCCTTTGCCTAAGGGGAGGGCCAACGTTTGACCCTCCTTTTTGTTCTCCTATTTTGTTGCAACATCCAGGTTATTCTTTGTGCATGTATCTTTCTTTTCCAACCAGAAGTTCTTCAGTTATCTTTTATCCTGTCTACAACCCATAAGAATCAACGCAAAAAGTGCAAAAGTTCTGGGAGACGTGCATAACTCCATTCAGGATTGAATCAATGGATGAGAGAAAAGGACTGAAGTAAAGAAATACACTTTGGTTTCAAACTTCCAGTGGGTTAATCTAAACATAATGGTTATATTTGTATTTATTGGGGGGGGGAGAATGGGAAACATTTTGAAAGTGTCTCTTACATTGAGGAAAAGATGCTTCAACAATCCTTGATGTTAAGATTACTATATTCAGTCATTCTCTCAAGACCTAAGAGTGAATCATGAAGATGGATGTAGATTTCAAGGGATTACAAAATAAGTTAAATAAAAAATTAGACTGCAGAAAGAACTTTTACGTGGTCTCCTGCCATCCTTGCAGCTCAAAGTTCACAGAGCTCAGAAAAGCTCCCCACACATTTCCATAAATTATAACTCTCCCTGCTCTGAGCCCTTGGGATAGAGTGGGATAAAAATTCAAACAAACAAAAAACAAACACACACAGATACTTCCATGTGGGTAATGGGGCAACATTCCAAGTCTTCAAAAAAAGTTATGAAACCCCTTTTCATGAGTAGAACTAGCTATGGTTATTACTCATTATTTTTGCTTATGGCAGGATACATAAAGCAACTCTTAGTAAGTAAGTATCCTGCAGATTGTCATCCTTTCCATGCCTTTTAAAAAGGGAATACCTGAACACTATATAAATGATGAAAACAGCAACACAGTTATGGCTTTTAAATTCACACTACTAAATTATGCTTACCTCACAACTACTGAGATCCAGAAACACCTCCTTCAAGTTATGATTACAAGCCAGGCCTAATAAGAGTGCTCTGAAAAATAATTAATATTAGAACCATCATGTAACACCAAATTTACAACACCAAATATTTGCAGACTACTGCTCCATTATTAAAGACACATTTGAAAACACATCAGTAACAATATTATTCTTAAATGGCAACGGCAGTACAACCCTTTGTGGCACAGCTGAGGTCCTACAACAAATGTAAAAACTGCAGGGAAATAAATGCAAATAAAACAACAATAAACACTAGTTGTGCACTGAAATGTAGTAGTTCATCACTGATTTCCTTGTACACTATCTTTAGAAGAGTATTAAAGTTTGCAATATTGCTAGAGCATCGTTCTGGTAGTACAGTACGCCATCATCCCAGGACTTGGTATGCTATAATTAACCTGATGTTTATAGCAGTCAGCTAATAGTCGGTGACTTGAAAATCTATATTTTATCCCGGCAAAGGTATGTCAACTCAAGCATTGCTTTGGTGCTTATACTACTTGAAGTTAGTAATACAAATTTTGCAGACCAAATTAGGACATTGGTTACACCTGTGCATCTCCACCATGTTCAAATTATGTTTTCAGTTTAAACAGCTCTTCTGCTGTGGAAAAGAATCCACCTAACTCCATTTTAACCGTGCTGACCTCTGAAAGCTAGCAAGAGAAGAATGTAAGAGCATTTATATTTCTGAACTCACCAGATGTGACTATTTACATTATATCATTTTTGCATAGCCACTTGTCTGAAAATGGAGTCTTAACAGGCAAGACACTAGGAGTAAGGAGTCCAAGTTTCTATTTCTTTCTCTTCCAATGACTTGCTTTTTGACCTGGGGAAAGCCACTTAACCTTTGTATGCTACAGTTCCACATATGTAAAAATAGAATTACCTTCTAGCTCTCCAAAGAGTTATAAGGCCTACATTTATACAGGCCTACATTTATATTATTGGCATTATACAATCTTTTCACATTCTCCAGAGAGTTTATTCACTATTCACAGACCTCTGAAATAAGGAGCTCTGCTCTGGAAAAAAAAGCAAAAGTTTCATGATTTTCTGTGGGTTTAAATCAAGGCCTTAATGTAAGGTCATGTGCATGTAAGAAAAAAACCCTAATAATGCCATTAGGAACACAGAGTCCTTTTTTAACTGTACTCTTCAAGTCACACACTGTGATGCTCTGAGGAAGGTGCATATAGTCTCACTGCACTGTTTCAAAACAGGATCCCAGGTTAACAGCCTCAATTAAACAGAAGTAGTGTTTGTGCAGAATTGATTATTATAAAATTCACCTTGTCAGGAGTAATAAATGGATTTGTGGGTAAAAGAAACTGCATTCCTATCAATTTGCATCTAGTAACCATGCAAACTGTTTTTTAAAATTACAGAAGAACATTAATAGCATACTTACTTTAGAGGCTCAGAAGGGAGTTTAGTTCCAGAAAGATTGATCTGCATCAGAGCAAGCGAACTGCTGAAAAACTGTTTGAAAGATGGAGGGACTTCCTTTCCCTTCCTTTAAATAATAAAAAAAATGTAAACATCCACTATTACTGCGACTTCCACTATTCTTGCGACTTCTCATTCCAAGACCAAATAGGCATGAGAAGTTACTTTTCACACCTGTACATTATTATTATGAAACATTTAAATATAGCAGAATTCTTAAGTCTCTGGTGGTAATCCCTTCAGATTGTAGCTCAGGCAAGTTTATTTAGTGGCACAGGAAAGCTTATACCACTGCTTTTTGAAATATACCAGTTCCATGAAGAGAAGATTAAGTTGACAGAACTGTCAACCAACACATTTCCGGTGGCAAGGGACTTAAACTTGTACTTGCCATATCAGCATTTAAGCAAGTAACTAAGGACTCCACAGCATGGAGTTGATTTTCATTGCATTGCATTGGGTATCTCTTTCGTACAACACTCACCCCCACCAGGGGAAAACCAGCATGGGCTCCACTCCATGTTCATTTCCTCTACTTGAGCAAGTGTTGTGCAAAAGAACTCTGAATATTTTGCTGTAGAGCGATGGAATTACTCATGTGCTTACCGAAGAAAACAAGTGCTGTGCTCCAACAAGACCTATGCTCATTTAAAAAGAAAATTCACTATCCATCTCCAACCTCCAATAACAGATAATTATTATTGTAAACAGAGCTGGTAGTTAGTTCTATAGTTAAGGTTGCCTAACTCTGTTTATTTATTATTATTATAATTGCCAGACTATTTGTGCAAAAATTGTATCCATGCGTAGCTCTGATTCAAGCTGGGTTTTTTTTTGTTTTTTTTTTAAAAGAAGCAAGATGGAAAAAAGAATGTGATCATGTAATTAAAGGCTACATCATAATGCATGCAAACAGTGGAGTTAAGATTACATGGTAATTTCTTAACTTTCTAGTATTTGACTGTGCATCTCAAACATTTGTTTAATATTGTTTTTCTGTTTGTAGAACATTTGTTTAATATTGTTTTTCTGTTTGTAGAACATGGCTGGTGCTTTCACAACAGGATCGTACTTCAAGTGGAGTAAACAAGTTGAAATTAGGCCAGTTGGTACTAATTCCTATAAATTTGCTCTTATCCCTGAACCAATATAGAAAGGCCAAAATATCTGCTACTCTGCTTAGCAATTATGGGGGGAGAGAGGGAAGCACAGCAATAGCAAGGAGGCTCAATCCCAAGAGTCCCCCAGAATAAAGGAGTTTGTCAATTTATTAGAATTTTAGATCGCTAACTTCAAAGGGGGAAACAAAAAAACCCCAGAAAAACAAATTATTTTCTGAATGCATAGCATTATGCTGTCTTAAAACATTAAGTTTACAGAAAGTATCATTGCATATGTTGAAAATAGAATTATGGTTTTTAAAAAAAAATATTTCTGTGCAATTGCAAACCTTTGAATACACAGCTTTTGGAGACTTCTCATGTGAAAAAAGCAATCTGATATTTTAGGTTTTTCCAAGGTACATAAAATCTACTTCTCTTTCAGAAACATTAGCAATTGGGTCCATTCTCCAGGGTGTCAAGACATATGCATTTGTGAGGACAAAAGTATAGCACTTTCAAAGCTCTTTTTATAACTCCTCAGGCAATTCCTTTCAAAATAATAACGTATGCAGTAACTTTTGCAACTTTTGAAGCAGACTGCTATTAATATACCCATTTCTGAAGGAAAACTGAGGCATAGAGTTTAAATTGTCTTCCTCAAAGTTGACAATAGAACTGAGGTATATGGGGTTTAACATACTAATCAGTTCAATTTATTTATTTCTTCACTTTTTTTTACCCCATCCTTCCCACAAAGGCTCAGGGTGGCATACAAACATATAAAAAAATATAAAAACGTATAAATGAACATATAAAAACAGCTAATGACCCCTAACCCTACCCTCTTCCTAACCCCTCCATCCAATCCCACCAAACGCCTGACCAAACAAGAAGGCCTTACATCGCTTCCGAAAGATGAGCAGGCTCAGGCTTAGACGAACCTGCACGGGGAGGGAGTTCCATAATTGTGGAGCAGTCACTGAGAACGCCTCTCAACGTGCCCGTGTTCGCAAGCCTCACAGCAGTTGGTACTTGCAGGAGGGTGCCCTCGGCGGACCTCAGCGGCCGAGATGGAGCATAAGGGAAGAGCCAGTCCTTTAGATAGCCAGGGCCCAAGCCATTTAGAGCTTTATAGGTCAAAACCAGCACCTTGAATTGTGCCTGGAAAGCTACTGGCAGTCAGTGCAAGCACTGGTGCAATGTGCTCCCAGTGACTAATCCCCGACAGAACGCAGGCTGCCACGTTCTGCTCCAACTGCAGCTTCTGAACACTCTTCAAGGGCAGTTCCACGTACAGCGCATTGCAGTAGTCTAGCCTCAAGGTTACGAAGGCATGGACGACAGTGGCCAAATCCAAGTGACAAAAAAGGTTGCAGCCTTCTCACTAGGGGTGGGCGTACCGGTAAATCCGGTATCCGATAATGCCGGTACTGGGCGTACCGGCATTATCGGATTCAACCCGGTAAATCCGGTCCCGTTACCGGATTCCGGGTACCGGATTTTTTTACATTGCAGCCATTTAAATGAATGGCTGCAATGTAAGTCCCACCAAAAAAGTTTAAAAAAAAAAACTCCCCGAGTCCAGGTTGTGCGGGTGGAAGGGGGGACACCCCCCACCCACCCTGCCCAGCCTGGATTTTTGTTAAAAAAAAGAGCCGCCTCCCTCCAGCACCAGCGGCCGCAGCGTCCCCGCAGCCGCCGATAAGTATAGACTCGATCCCTGGGGTGTGTGTGTGTGTTTAACCACCCCCTCAAGCATCACCCCTACTACAAGTGACAGTGCTGCTGTACCTTTGCGGAGCTCCGGGTGCAGCGGCGGCGGGCGGTCCAGCGGCCTCAGCGCCGGCTGTGGCTGCTGGCGTCAGAGACGCTTTAGGCCTTCCGGGGAACTCCCACCCCTACTTCTCACCAAATGTGGAATCTGTCCTTCCTTTGAAGGTCTTATTCTAAAGTCTAGCACTTAGAGATTGGTTCAATACCCGACTCATGAGGTGTTACATCAAACTAATATCTAGCTGTCGTCACTCTTGTTGTTCCTATAGAGTCCAGTCCCACTCTGTATCACGCTAAATTCTTGACTCAAAATATCTCTAATAGCAGGGGCAAGGAACCTTTTTCCTCCAGGGGGGGCCACCTTGAAAATGAGTATGAGCTCTGAGATTGCATAGATGTTTGGGGGCAAGAGTGCTTAGGAGGTGTGCTCAGGAAAAGGAGGGTCCAGATCGCAGATCTATGTCATGGATCTATGCCATGGACCTATCCTTTATCCTTGTGTGCATGTCATCTCTGCTCCCTTACTCTGAGATCACGCTTGAGGGTAGGAACTGGATCCAGGAAGCAGATCAAATTAAAAAATAAATAAAATAAAATTTAAAATAGCTGGAGATCACATTTGGTTCCCAGGCCTGAGGTTCCCCATTCCTGTCTTATAGCAACGAGCTCTGCAGTCTTTGGGTAGAAATGTATTTTCTTTTTTTCTCTTTTACATTTGCCACATAGAACTGCCAGGGGCTAAGAGCCAGTTCTCTTGCCTTCCTGACTGTTAAGCGCATAGCGGGTGGAAAGAAAGAATAGGCTGGCCAGGACTCTGGCTGACCAGGAGGGAAGCCAATTCTTATCACTACTCACTTCCTACTGGAGCCGCCAGAGAACGCAAACAAGCTAGCAGATAATGGTTTCAATCAACTGACCTCTAGGTTATGGACCCAGCATGCTCCCGCTGCGCCACTCTGCTTTTTCCAGACTGGGGCACTCGCGCACCAGCCGCCTGGTAATTGAGCAGGTGTGCCCCTTCGAAAACCCAATAAAATAATTTTCTATAGGTATGGTCCCTTACCTTCCCCCTCCAAGGTAAGCAAAAGTGGGCTTCTTCAGGATTTGAACCCAGGACCTCTTGCACACAAAGCAGTGCTGAGACCACGTGCAAAGGGCCCCGGCTCAACTGAGTCCCCTTGCTCCATAGTAGCTACGCCCCTGTCTGGAGGAGGGAAGCATCGCTCCTACAATGGGGATGAGGATTGGTCACTACATACTTAGCTGGCTTTGAATAAATGAGTGAAACTGTGGGAAGGGCAAGGTGCCTGGGCAGGGAAAGGCCCAGTATACTAAAGCCAGGATAAGCTATTTGTTGTGGATAGGACTGAGGAGAAATTTCCCAAACAGGCTGAATCTGGAATCAAGGGAGTGCCTCTGGATGAGGAAGGACCTCCCCATCTTAAGAGAATCATGAGCAGTGCTTCACAAGTTTGTAGATGTAAGCTGAGTGGATTTAGTTTTTAATGTGTGGGTGAGTATTACAAGATGCAACGTGTCAAGGAATATAGGAAAGTGACCTTGCCTTGTGGAGTCCTAACCCATCAAAGCATTTAAGTAGAACTTCATGCAGCATGGATGCCTCAGTAAGGCTTGCCAGTAATTTGGATGAAGAAACTAAAGTCTCTGTAGCTGATTCAAGCTTTGATACATGGAGTAGCCACTAGAAGGGGTCAGAGACACAGTACATAAGCATTATTACATTAATCACACAAATATTTACTTTGGTATCAGTGGCACTAGCAAAGTGAATATTAAATTAAGCATATGTACGAGTGTTTTGCTGGGCTGACATTTCAGTTTGCATATTAACATGGAATAGATTATTCTAATGCTCACTAGCAAACAGCTTCATGGTGATGGAACACATAATTTGAGAATAAGCAAAACCTCTCACAAAAGGGCTTTAATTAAAGCTCTTTGAGGTCCTTTAGTAAAAGGACTACTGCACAGAACAGCCAGGTTTCCCCTAGTTTCTCATCCCATTGATTGCTCATTTAGGATTCTCCCTATACCTTCTTATCTTTCAGGATCCTGCTCCTCCTCTTGTAACTAACCTAAGCACAGGCACCTGCGACTTCTCAACTGTGTGAATGTATCCCCGTCTCTCCCTATGCTCCCCTCCCTTAGCCACACTAGACTGTAAGCCCCTTGGGGGCAGGGACTGGTCTCGAATCATGACGGTTTAGAGGAAGGCACATCGCACAGGCACAGTGTTGGTCCTCAGCCGTCCTGAGCCTTCTGGGAAGGGCAGGGTAGAAACCTTAATAAATTATAAATAATAAAAAATGGAAATTATTATATTTAAATCTGACCTGTGAGAAAAGACCGTCCTGGATAGGTTAAGGACAGCAAGTTGCTGAAGGCATCCACGAAGAAGGGCTCCACACACCTGCACCATAAAGACAGAAACATATTTATTGCATGTGGCCTTATTTGTAATAATAATGCAGATTAGGATGCAAAATATAATTACCATATCTAATGCACACTCTGTGTTCGATAAATCCAGATGGGCAATGGCATTTGGCTGGGCCAAAAAATTGTACAGGTACTTTAAACAAGAAAAAAACATATATATATTAGGTTTGAATTTCAATATATAATTTCATTATCATGTTTTTATACTCAAGTTTAGACAATTATCTCAACAGACCAGTTTCCTTTCTTTCTCTCTCTCTCTCTCTCTCTTTCTAATGGATGTAACCTGAGACACCTCAAAAGCAAAACCCTTGCTAAAATGATAAAGAAGAGAATGCTACTACCTGTCTCACATCTATTGAAACCTGTTTTTGAAATGCATGGCATGATTTCTCCTGATTAGCTAAGATTCTGTTGCGCATTTTCTGGAGGTGTTTTAATTCAAAATAGATTGGAATGCTCCGCAGTCTGCAACCACACTCCAGACAAGCTAATCAGTTTTGAAAGTTCAAGTCAACCCTTTTATTGTGTATAAGGCCAGCAACTAATTTGTGTCTGAACCTTAAAATTCTTTCTGACTAGCCTTTATTAACACACAAACACAATCATGGTCTCTTGGGGCATTCCAAAGTGATGGTAAATATTGTGAGACAGATTTGACAACACAAGAATTTGAAGAATAAAAGTCTAATATCAAGGACAAATACACACATCAACTAGGTAAGGGAGACTGATATCAGGTCTCTTGTTTTAGTTAGGATGCAGGTTCAGCACTTCATGGTATTAAGAGAACAAAAAAAAAATAGGAGCTGCTTTTCAGACACCTCATAATTTCAATGGAGTGAATGGGCCTTAAGAGTTCTCATTTCCTCTTCAAATCAGAATTCTACTGCATTAATAGAATGGCTAATCTGCCTCCCCATCTATGGCTGTTCTTTACAGCAAATTTCTCAGTGTTTGGTCACATTTAATTTTAAACAAAAGACGGGGTTTCCATCATTTGAGAATGAGTCTTAATTTAAATAAGTTTAACAGATTTCACTGTTCTCAGCCAACCTAAACTTTTCCACTGTTCAGCAGGATTCCACTGCTGTAATCATTATGCTCCCTTCATGCCACTTACCAAAAACAAACTTGCAAAACCCCTCACTCACTCCATATTCTCTCCTAGCTATCGTCTGCACCTTTCAAAACACCAACTGAATGCTGCCAAACCTTCAACACAAGGTACTCTCTCCACATTTTATTCTTTTAAGTCAGTTCCTTTGTAAGTCAGTTCCTCTAGCAACTTATTTTTGCAGAGCTTTACTAGGTATTCTCATGTGTCACAGCACTTGAATTGCAAGATTTATTTTGTGCTTGTACCCAGGAATCTCTTGGGCGCGGAGGAGGGGGGTGGGGGCGGAGAATCGCACACAATCCTATAAAGAACTTTGAACACTCAAATTGAATGTCAGGTGATGCTAGGTTTCTGCAAAGTTTATTATGGACTCCTGAATTTTCATTATTTAAATTGCCAGATGGATGCCTGTCTGAGAAAGGGAAAATGGAGCAAATGTAATCGTGAACAACTGAATAAATGTCAAGGACTGTCAGATTTTTAAAAAATGTATAGGAAATTCTATGGAGATGGACATAAGAACATAAGAAGTGCCATACTGGGTCAGACCAATGGTCCATCGAGCCCAGCACCGGTCTCTGACAGTGGCCAATCTCGGTCACCTTGGGAAGTACCCAACAGGTCACAATGCTACTAGCTGCTAATGGACCTATCCTCCAGAAACTTGTCCACCTCTTTCTTAAACCCAGCTATATTACTGGCCTTGACAACATCTTCTGGCAACAAATTCCACAACTTAATTGTGCATTGATTTTATAAACTTCTATCATATCTCCTCTCAGTCATCTCTTCTCCAAGATGAAGAGCCCCAACCCCTAGCCCATTCCAAGTCCCTTATCATTTTTGTTGCCCTTCTCTGTACCTTTTCTATTTCTATTCTATCTTTTTTGAGATGGGGAGACCAGAACCGCACATAATTATATACTGGCATTATGGTATTCTCAGTTTTATTCTCTATCCCTTTACAAATAATTCCTAACATTCTGTTTGCTTTTTTGACGACTGCCACACACTGAGCTGAAGATTTCAACGTATTGTCCACAATGACTCCAAGCTCTTCCTCCTTGAATATACAGTATCATCCCCACCCCACAGAGCTCAGCACAGCCTCTGTGTGGTCAGCACTTAGGTGTGGTCTGACCATTTATAAGCACGTCACAGGTAGAGGTGCACTCTGCACTCCCAAATTACAAGCATATTACAAACTCCCATACTACTGTGGTTATGATCCTCTGAAGGAGGATTTAGCACCCTCTTAGGTGTAGCATAGCACTTCGGCTTGCAACTTACATGTGTGTAAACCCTTTCACATCTGGATGAGTGATTGTGCCCAGTGACTGGTGTAAAGATCATCTGCACAACCAACCATTAAATAGTGCAGTTTCTGCTTAAAAGCCCACATTACATCCCACATTCAGAAGCATGTAATAAACCCTGCATGCAACTGTTCTGAGCTTTCAAATTAAAATACTCTTTCAGATGGTTTTAAAAAAAGTTTAATTGACTTGAGTTTGGTTACGTTAATCTAGAATTCAGTGAATAGCTGCTTACATTATCAACTTTCCAAAAATTGTGACAAATGCAGTTTCTGATAATAAAATCTGAAAATTGGGAGACAGCGAGGATAGTCCACTTAATTTTGCCTTATGTGGGTAAGTTTAAAATATTAGCTTGTCTGCACTAACCACTAGGGGTGGGAATTCCGGATCTACCGGTATCCGATAATGCCGGTATCGGGCGTACCGGCATTACCGGATTCGACCCGGTAATCCGGACCCGGTACCGGATTTCGGGGTACCGGTTTTTTTTACATTGCAGCCATTTAAAAATGGCTGCAATGTAAAAAAAATTAAAGCCCCAGCAAAA
>QEPC01012832.1:3558253-3582085 GCA_003113815.1 Sphenodon punctatus
GGGAGGGGGAGGAATTTATTCCATTGGTTTCAATGGGGACACAGCGCCCCATTGAAACCAATGGAATAAATCCGGTACCGGTATACCGGATTTAATCCGGGAATCCGGTTTTCGTGGAACCGGTAACCGGTAAATCCGGTAGCCGGTAATGGGCCCGGGGTCCCACCCCTACTAACCACCACTAAAACTAGACTTAAATACAGGGTGATTTCAGAAGTGACGTGGTGAATGTCCACCAGTCAACCTCAGTCAAACGCGGGGTGTGTGTGTGTGTGTGTGTGAAAGCGCCGTACATGTCTGTTTGCTCACATCCAGATGTTCACCACAGTCAAACGTGGCCCGGGGTGAAGCTAACTACGCTTCGTGAGGTCGGGGCGGGAGGAGGTCCAGAAGCGTGGTGAATGGTCACCACGGCAGGGGTGAATGAAAAGTAACTTCTGAACAGAAACCCGCAGCCGCGGTGGAAGGAATTGACCCCAGCCGCGGTGCATTTTGGGGCTCAAACCGCAGTCCACGTCTCCACTACATGCCTGTTGTGTTCCCCCAGCCCATGTTCTCTCTGATTGCCCCCGGGCAGTGGTCACGATCCTGTCACTTCTGTTGGGGCCACATGTGTCACCACAGTCCGCGGTGAATCCGTTCACACCGGGGTGGGATTCACTGTGGTGAATTGGAACGCGTCACTTCTGAAATCACCCTCAATGTCCTCTGCAAAACATTTTCTCCCAGTACATTAAAAATATAGATTTGTTCAGAAATCGGGGGGAGGGGAAAAGGACTGGAGAAGAAAAGCACCTACTGAGAGATCATCACCCCGAAGAGCATTCCCTGAGAGATCAAGGTAGGTGAGCATATTAGCTATCAGCTGGTTGGCACTCAGTGACTGGGAAAGGCTGTTCACCCCTGTAACAAAATATAAATATTAATCTTAGTTGTGCTAAATAAAGAATTAGTATAGACTGTCAGTATACAGTTTCAGTGTACATGCTGCCACATATGAATTTTTAATCATCTATACAGTACATTATCTGCAGGATACACTATCTACAGGAGAAAATTAATTGAAAAGAATATTTAAAATTTGGTTCCCTAAGGAAAGGTCCAAATCTTACACAATGTTGAGCACACTCCCATTACTCCCATTTATTTTGTTCAAGTTACACCTCAGCTAACAAGACAAGGCCCTTCATTTTTCTTTTTACAACTAGACCCAATTAAACAATTCTAATGTATTTTGACCCACTTAAAAAAAATTAAGCGGGTCAATGCTAAGACATCACCTTCTTGTTCAAAATAATTGTTAAACACAAGGTTAATACATCAAATTGTAACCTACTACTGCTTCTAAGTCTCATCAACAGCTTTTGGAATATTCATTTGTAAGCTCAGAAAAATATTTGCTTAATTAAAATATCCAGAAAGGAATATTCAAACACAGTGACACGCACCATTAAATTCTGTTCAAAACAAACTTTTTTTGGTCATAAGTAGTCAAGGTGCGCACTGAGAACAAGCAAGCCTTCAACAAAAAGATTCCTGGGCTTGGTCTGAAAACACAGGAAGTGAAATCCTCTAGCAACTTGTGTACTAAGCATCTGCTTATGGATGCTATCATATGCACTGATTCATGAACTTATCAATGAATTATTGAATCATTCTGGCCTCCTGTGAAAAACTGGATATTAATTAGACACATGACTATAATTTTCATCCTTAAGGGAAAAAAAAATGAATAGGTGCTTTCTTCTCAAAGCTATAAAAGGAAATTGTTTCCTTATATATTTTAAACTACTGAGTGACATCAGACTTCTTTTCAGACAAGAACACCATATCATTATACTTATTTACAATTCCATTGTAAGTTTCTTAAAATTGCAAGAGAAGTCACACACATTTGTAATGACATCAAATTTATTTATTTTTAAAATGTATTTGTTCAATTTGTATCCTGCCCCTCCTGCGAACAGCTCGGGGCGGATAACAAGTTCATAATAAAGGAAAATTGGGTACTTACCGCTGAATTTTCCTTCTGCGGGGGATCCTCCTGGCCGGCCAGTCTGGACAGTAGGGTAGATCCCGCCGGGAGCCAGTAGGAGGCAGACATCCAACTCTGAGGAGCCTATTAGAAGGGATCTAGCCTCAGCTCCTCAGTTTGAAAGCTGTACTTGAGACTTAAAACTCCCAATAACCGCTAAAAACTTAACCTTAAACTAACACCAAAGGTAATTGACTCTAAGGGTGAACCAACTCTGGCCACCTGAACTAACTGAGTCTGAATAAAGCCGCCCAACAGCTTGTTACGGCTGGGAACAAGAGTTCCCCCCCCTTGGACCACCACAGAGTTGACCTCACTCTGGGCGGGGACTGGCCGGCCAGGAGGATCCCCCGCAGAAGGAAAATTCAGCGGTAAGTACTAGGGGCGGGACCCCGGGCCCATTACCGGCTACCGGATTTACCGGTTACCGGTTTCACAAAAACCGGATTCCCGGATTAAATCCGGTATACCGGTGCCGGATTTATTGCATTGGTTTCAATGGGGCGCTGTGTCCCCATTGAAACCAATGCAATAAATTAAAATAAATTCCCTCCCCCTCCCAGGCTGCGCGGGTGGAAGGGGGGACACCCCCCACCCACCCTGGCTTTTTGTTGTAAAAAAGATAGAACAGCAACAGAGTGAGACCCCGAGGCGAGCCCCCCCCCCAGCACCAGCGGCGTCCCCGCAGCCGCGGGTGCTGGGGGCTCGCCTGGCTCGCCGTCTTACTCCTGTCTCTTATACACATCTAGATGTGTATAAGAGACAGGCCAGGAGGATCCCCCGCAGAAGGAAAATTCACAAGTTAAGTGTTCAATTTTCCTTTCTCTCAGGGGATCCTCCTGGCCGTCCAGTCTGGACCTGTCTCTTATACACATCTAGATGTGTATAAGAGACAGGTCCAGGAGGATCCTTGCAGAAGGAAAATTCACAACGAAAGGACCCAATTTTCCTTTCTCTCAGGGGATCCTCCTGGCCGTCCAGTCTGGACAGTAGGGATGTACCAAAGCAGTATGCTAAACCCCAATCAAGGGAGGGACAGACTGACTTAAAGGAGGGAGGTCATGGTAGGTGACTGTGATCCCCAGACGTGCCCATGTACGTCCTAGAGGACCGCCTGCAGTACCTGTCTCCCTAAGGCTGCATCTGCTGAATCCTGCAAGGGAATCTTATAATGAGTGGTAAATGAATGAACTGATGACCAAGTAGCAGCCCTACAAATTGCTGCGTAAGAGGCTGCGTTCCTAAAAGCCTGAGAAGTGGCAGCGCCCCGCAGAGAATGAGCAAAGAGACCCGAAGGGGGAAGCTTTCCCTCCGCCTTATAGGGTTCGGGAATGCACAAGGTCATCCACTTGGCTATCAGGGACTTGGAAGCCGTCAAGCCCTTTCTCTGGGGGTTATATGACACAAACAAGACTGAAGAGCGTCTAAAGGGCCTAGTTCTATCCAAATAAACCTTAAGAGCCCTTCTCACGTCAAGAGCGTGCCACTGATGCTCTAGCGGGTGAATAGGGTTCGGACAAAAGGAGGGCAAACAGATCTCTTGTTCCCTATGAAATCTGGAATCCCCCTTGGGGCTGAAGGCCGGCTCCAATCTAAGGGTCCCCGAAGATTCCTTAAAGGAACAGAGAGCGGGCTCCATGGAGAGGGCTTCTAGTTCTGACACTCTCCAGACCGACGTAATCCCCACTAAAAAGGCTATCTTGAGGGAGAGATAGTACATCGAAACCTCCCTGAGCAGCTCGAAAGGGATCTTAGTGAGAGCTCTCAGGACAAGGTTCAAGCTCCAAGAAGGGAACCTGAGAATCACTGGAGGGGATAGAAGTCTAGCGGCCCTAAGGAACCGCCTCGCATGAGGGTGCCCGGAGATCCTTCGACCTCTGAGAGTGGACAGCACACTATTAATGGTTGCTAATTGCCTTTGTAAGGTACTAGGTTGTAGTCCCCTATCCAAACCCCCTTGCAAGAACTCTAAAACTACATTGATGGAGGCTATTTCTGGGTCCTGGGACCTGGTCTCGCACCATCTCACAAAGATCGCCCCAGTGCTCTGATGGATTCGCCTCGTTGCAGGCTTCCTGGATTGTAGCAAGGTGTTCAAGACCCTCGGAGAGTATCCTAGTCTCCTCAAGGCCCTCCTCTCAATTACCAGGCTGTTAACCTGAGAGATCCTGGGTTCTCGTGTACGAGCGGCTCCTGGGTTAGTAGGTCCGACCTCGGGGGAAGCCTGAAGGGAAGACCCTGACTGAGTTCTTGAAGATCTGCGAACCCTGGCCTTCTGGGCCAGCGCGGAGCTACTAATATCACTCTCGCTCGCTCTATCCTGACCTTCGAGATCGTCCTCTGAACGAGAGGCACTGGTGGAAACGTGAACAGGAGCTCCTGTGGCCCGGAGCAATTCAGTGCGTCGAAGCCTATTGCTCTGCTGTCCAGGTGCCGAGATATGAACCTCTCCGTTTTCGCGTTCTCCGAGGATGTGAACAGGTCACTGGACGGAGACCCAAACCGTTCTGTTATGGGCTGGAAGGTCGAGTGATGCAGGGACCATTTTCCTTGGTAGATCTGAACTTGATTGAGCCAGTCGGCCTGAGTGTTGGAGACCCCCCTGATGTGCAGGGCCCTGATGGAACTCAGGTCCATTTTAAGGCTCAAAGGGCCTTCATGGGGGAAGCCAGGAATTGAACCTGGAGTGTCTGAATCTGAAGCTAGCACCTTTCCCACAATGCTAGCCTGAGACTGTGCTCTCCGCCCATCGTATGATAATGGAGGCTAATTGATGAAGTGCCCCGGACCTCGAGCCCCCCTGGTGGTTTATATAGGCCTTTGCTACCCTGTTGTCGGTATAGAGTAACACCTCCTTGTCCTTCAGGAATGGTGCTAGTTGTTCCAGAGCCAGGCAAATCGCCGTCAACTCCAGCCAATTGATATGGTGAGACCTCTCCCAAGGTTGCCACTTGCCCTGAGCTGAGTGCCTTGTGTGTGAGCGTCCCAACCTCCTAGACTTGCATCTGTGGTCAGAGTTGTTCTCTCTGGATCTGAGAGAGGTATCCCTGGGGAGAATCTGTCCTGGTGAGTCCACCACACTAGGGACTTCTTGAGGAGAGGCGTTGCCTGGATTGATGGGTTCTGGCCTTGAGTCAGCACGTCCTGCCACGGATGAAGGAACCGTTGAAGGGGTCTGGAGTGAAGGCTTGCCCATTGAACGATACCTAGGCAGGAGGTCTTGGCTCCGAGGAGGCTTGCCCGAGTCTTCAGTCTAGACTTGGGTTTCACCGCTATTTGCTGGATAAGAGTCAATAGCTTCAGACGACGTTGTTCAGACGTGACTAACACCTTTGTGAAGGTTCTCGGGGAGGTTGCTAGGCCGAAGGGTAACGCCCTGCACTGCCAGTGTTGTCTTGCATAACAGAAGCGGAGCCACTGGCGGTGGTTCTGGTAGATCGGGACATGAAGGTAGGCCTCCTTCAAGTTGAGCGCCGTCAACCATTCGTCCTGCACAATCGCTGTCCTGATAGCCTGCAGAGTTTCCCTCCAGACCTTCTGAATTTTGAGGGCTCGACTCAGCCTCTTTAGATCTAAGATAGCCCTCCAGTCGTCTAGTTTCTTTGGGACTAGGAAATTGGTGGAAAAGAGCCTTTGCCCTTGTTCGTGAATAGGCACCTCCTCTATTGCTCCGATGGTCTGGAGCCTGACGATTTCTGCTCGCATGGCTTGTTGTTCGACCAGAGCCCTGGGAACGGCTGATGAGCAGAAGTATCGCCGGGGGGGGGGGAGGAGTGTTTTAGCTCTATTACATACCCCCTTTGGATCGCCTGAAGAACCCAAACATCTGTGGTGCTCTTTGCCCATTTTGAGGCGAACAGCTGAAGTCTGCCCCCTAGGTTGAGCTGGTCTAGAGGGCAGGGCTGTGCGCAGTCAGGCGACCTGTTTAGGTCTTCCTACTCCCTGTCGTTGTCTGTTTTTGTTGTCGGCGGCCCGCTGCTTCTGCCATCTTGGCTTGCAGCGCTGTTGAATCCCCCTATGGGGAAAAAAGGTTTGCTGGAAGCTCCCTGCTTGGGTGTAGAATGCATAGTTGGGACGAAAATTCCGCTTGGGGACCCCCACACTCTGTAAAGCCTGCTTCTTTGACTTGTCCGCCGCATCCTTCAGCACCTTATCAAGGCATACGCCAGACAACTTGCACCCCTAAAACGGGCCACCTACCAAAGCGTTTGTGGCAGTGTTGTCCCCTCTCCACAACCTCAGCCACAGGCGACGCCTGGTCGCTACGTTGGAAGCAGCCGCCTTTGCAGCCCAGCATAGCATGTCGGTGGATGCATCGGCCAGGAAGGAATACGCTAGCTGAATCCGTGTGGCGAGCCTTTGGGGTTGAAAGGAAGGTGCTCTCTTTCTCTGTTGAAAGAGTACAGAGAAAGCTGAGACCTGGTCCTCCTGGAAGGGCCATTGGGGTTCTGCCACTCCTTGCGGATAATTCTTTCCTCAGCTTTATCCAGCAGGAGCCCCTTGTCTTGGCCCCTCGCTCTGGGAAGGTAACCCCTGTGCTTCCTCCTCCTCCTCGAAAGAGGATGAAGCTTCCTTTTCTTTTTTCTGTTTTAAATTGGAGGGCTTTGGTGAACTGGTCATAGATCAAATCATGATACTTGCCGGGGAATTGCCTATCTGGGTCTAGAGAGGGTTCCAAGAGCGCCTCTCCTGATTCCTCCTTGCCAGCTGTCTCCTCCTCGCTGACCATCTGCCCTTCCGAGGCCCCCCCTTCGTCCTCCATGGTCTCTGCAGGGGCAGAGTCCCTGCCCTGCCTGGCTCTGCTCCCCTGATCCAAGCTGTCCTCCTCCTCGGAGTCCATGCTGAAGAAGAAGTCCTCCTGCTCCTCGTCAGAAGAGGCAGGGGAGTCAATCAGATTGGAGGATCTGCGAGGCCTCTTGGGAAGAGGCTGTTTTCCCTTCCCGGCCCCTCTGGAGCCCCCCTTGCCAAGTCTGGAGGCCCTAGCTCTAGGGGGGGACCTTTCTCTTGAGCTCAGAGAGCATTTCTCTTAGGAGCTCCGTGTGAGTATCCCGCCCTGCTGGTAGGGTTAGGGCTGTGGTCACTGATAAAGGCCCTGCGGGAGGGGGTTGGTCTGAACTCACTGCGAGGGGCTGCTCGGCCGAGGCCCCTGAGTCTGAAGTCGTAGCTCTCCTCTTCGATGGCATTCTTGCCCGGCTCTGGGAGCTTCCTCCTGCGCGAGGCTGTCCCAGATAGCAGGGAAGGCTGACACTCGACCTCTGCCAGCAGCGCTAGAGGCGAGTTTGGTTGATAGCAGGGAGGCCTTATTGATAGTAGGGCCGACTCTAGCCCCGCCTCTGGCCGCAGCGATAGAGGCTAGAATGGATGAGGCGGACCCGCTGAAGCTGCGGGAGGCTCTTACTATAACCCTCCAGGCTCAAGCTTCCCCCGAGCTGAAGGACTAAGCGCGGAGGAAGGACACGCGCAGCGAGGTACTCCTGAGCCTTCCCTCACTGAGTGCGGCCGGCACTGCCTGGCCAACGCGTTCCGGATTGGATGCGGGAGCTACGCCCGCCAAAATCGCCCTAGTCCGCTGCCGGAAGTCGCTCTGCGCCGAGGAGCCCTCCCTGGCGCGTTCCTGCCGGCGGGGGGGGGGAGATGCACTCCCGTACGAGGCCCTGGGAGCCGGGTCCTTTCTTCACTGGCTCCCCGTACGGAGCCGGGTGTGAATGCGGTGAGGCGAACGGTCCTGAAGGGGGAAAAACCGCCCGAGGCCCTCCGGGGAATGCCAGTCCCCGCGTCCTTTCTGATCTCCCCGACCCCCTGTGCGAGAGAGAGGGTGGAGCAGGGAGTAGGTAGGCTGCAGGCAGATCCCGATGGGGGTAGCTGCTGCGCCCCAGACAAATGGGTATCCCCATTCCAGAGGGGAGGGGGGGAATACCCGGGCGAGGCCCTATACCCTTGAGAACAGGGAGGTGAACAGGGTGGAGAATTTCTCTCCCCCTGGCACCGGGCCTGTTCCTTCGCTGAAAGAGCGCACATCCAGAAGAAAAAGAAAAAACCTGTGCTGTCCTCTTCCAGCCCGCTTGCCTGCTTCCTCACTGCTTCAAGGCAGACAAACAACTGGAGAGCTGAGGCTAGATCCCTTCTAATAGGCTCCTCAAAGTTGGATGTCTGCCTCTTACTGGCTCCCGGCGGGATCTACCCTACTGTCCAGACTGGACGGCCAGGAGGATCCCCCGAGAGAAAAACAATTTATATATAAAAAATACTAAACAATCCATAAAAACACTACAATAAAACAGGCTGGGATAATAATAATAAATAAATAAATAAATAAGGGTGGGGGAAGATAAAACACCCCCTAACCCACCCACCCATCTCCCCAAAGGCCTGGGCGAACAGCCAGGTCTTACAAATTCACTCAAATGTCAAAAGGCTTGGGGCCAGGCGAGCTTTCTCCAGGAGGGAGTTCCAAAGACGCGGCCCAGCCACCGAGAATGCCCTCTCCATTGTGGCCCCCCGCTTAACACGGGGGATCTCCAAGAAGGCACCCCCGGCGGACCGAAGGAGCCGCTCTGGGGTGCGGAGGGCGAGGCGGTCCCTGAGGTATGAGAGGTCCAGACCGTGAAGGGCCTCGTATATTAACACCAATACCTTGAACCTGGCTCGGCACGCTATTGGCAGCCAGTGCAGAGTCCGGAGCACAGGTGTTTTATGCTCCCGACAGCCCATCCCTGACAGGAGATGGGCCGCCGCATTCTGCACTAGCTGCAGCCTCCAAACCAGGAACAAGGGCAGCCCCACGTAGAGCGCATTGCAGTAGTCCAGCCTCGAAGTGACGAAGGCATGGATGAGGGAGGCCAGGTCCGGGCCAGAGATGAACGGACGCAGCCTCCACACCAGATACAACTGGGAGAGGCGGCCTTCGCCACTGCCTCCACCTGCCGCTCCAGGCGGAGGTCTGCGTCCAAAATCACCCCCAGACTCCAAACCTGCCAAACTACAGGAGGGCGCACCCCCCCAACCAGGGGGGCCGACACCTCCCTCGCTCTCCCCACCACCATCACCTCCATCTTATCGGGGTTGAGCTTCAGTCTGCTCTGCCACATCCACTTCACCATTGCCTCCAAACACTGGGATAGCAGCGAAAAGGCAGGCTCTGGGTCTGCTGAAAAAGAGAGGTACAACTGAGTATCAGCAGCATATTGGTGACATCGCACCCCGAACCCTCTCACAACCTCCCCCAAGGGCTGCATGTATACACTAAATAACAATGAAGACAGAATAGAACCTTGCGGAACGCCGCAGGATAAAGTGCGGGGGCAAGATGTCTCAGCTCCCAGCACCACCCGCTGGCTTCTCCCTGAGAGGAATGAGCGGAACCATTCAAGAACAGTCCCGTCCAGACCCCCCAAGGCACGCAGCCGTCTCAACAGCAGCCCATGGTCCACGGTATCAAAAGCGGCTGAGAGATCTAGCAGGATGAGAAATGTTGAACATCCTGCATCCATCTCCCGGTGGAGGTCATCGACCAAGGCCACCAACGCTGTCTCAGTGCCATAGCCGGGGCGGAACCCAGATTGAAAAGGGTCCAGGAAACCAATGCTGTCTAGATGCTCCTGGAGCTGGGTCACCACCGTCCGCTCAATAACCTTCCCTAAAAAGGGAAGGTTAGAGACAGGACAGTAGCTGGCGAGTGCGTCCACATCCAACGACGATGGTTTCTTCAGCAGGGGGTGCACCACAACCTCCTTGAGACTAGGCAACAACCTCCCCTGCTGCAAGGACGCACTGACCACCCTCGCCAGCACTGCCCCCAACGTCTCCCTGGAGGCTTTCACCAACCAAGACGGGCATGGATCGAGTTCACAACTGGTGGCTCGCACAGACCCCAGGACATCCACCGCATCGGCTGGCATCACTTCCTGAAACTTCCCCCACAAAGTTGGACCAGACGGGGCCTCCACCCCCTCGTGCTCTCCGCCTACTGCCCCTAATCCAGCATCAAAGTCGCTCTGAATCCGAGCGATCTTGTCTGCGAGGTAGGTGACAAACTCCTCACAGCAGGCCTGGGACAAGTCCCCGTCCAGGCGGAGGTCGGTCGGACGGATCAGTCCCCGCACCACCTGAAACAGCTCCGCCGGGCATAACTTTGCAGACGCTGAGGACAGCAAGGAACTCCCTCCTTGCTGTCCGCACAGCCTCAACATAGGACCGCAAATGGACCCAGCGTCGCTCCAGCTTCCTGCCTACTTGTTTCATACACCGCAGCCCCTCAGTAAACCAAGGGGCCTTGCGGTGACGAGACAGAGGGCGTCTTGGAGCCACCCTGTTAATGGCCTCCTCCAGCAAGGTGTTCCAAAGCTGGACCAGCTCATCGACAGAGTGACCATCCAGGTTCAGGGATAACTCCCCCAGGGCTTCCTGGAACCGCTGGGGTTCCATCAGCCTCCGAGGGCGGACCATCCTAACTGGCCCATTCCCCTTCTGGAGGGGGTGCACTGAGAGAGGTGTGGCAAAACACAAGAGACAGCTATCCACATCAGGTGCTTTAGTTTTCTAAACATTAATACAAGGTTAGTATTTGGTAGCATGCTTTTTGATTAATGGAGTGCTTTTGACAACTGGCCTCTTTCTGAAAAGAATTAACATAAGATCATGTATCTTGCAACGTTCATATTTTCATAGCTCATGCTCCAATTTTTCAAAATGGAAGGCTGTGTAATTAAGCACATTCTAACTGCAACATTATACATATGGGGAAAATGTTATTTACAAAATTTCAGTTACATTCTGTTTAGCCATTACCAATTCCAGCTTTTTACCCATTTTAATGAATTTTGTCAGAAGCATTTATTATTGCAGCTGGAAGTCAGCAGTATAACATGTATGTATACATACATGCAGTATACATGTTAAAACCCAGCTGAACAGCATAATCACTGGCAAAGAATTCAATAGCAACAAATTATTTTGAGAATTAGGGTAAAAAGTCTCTAGTTAATTATGGGTAAAATGAAAGAAAACCAGGTAGAATTTGGAGTAGAATGAAATACAGGATTAGTCTCTCTCAATATGTTTTGCATTTTCCTTTGCTAGGTTTTCTAATAGGATTGCTACAGCAGGATCCTTTTATAGAAACGTGTATGAAGATGAGGCTTTCATTGGAAACAAGCAAATGGAATTTTCTGTTTGACCCAAAGCTTCAGAAAGTTTCACCCGTTGTATACAGCAGTACTGGTAGAAACCCTGGGTAAAAACAGACATGACGCTAACCACCCTTTAACCACCCTTGGTAGTTATTTATGCATGTTGCAGGGCTGTATTGGTGCCTTATGCAGCCCTGAAACATGCATAAATGATCACCAAGGGTGGTTAGAGTCATGTCTGTTTTCACCCCGTTTCAGTCTGAAAGCAGCCTATACTGCTGTCTCACTGTATTCATCAAAGATGGAGCATGTTAATAGCTGTTAAGAACTCTCTGACACACTGTACTAGAAGAAAGATCAGCTGGGAGGTTGACACGAAGTAAGCCTATGGAAGAAAGTCTCAAATGAGATGTACTTTTTAAGGTAAAATAATAAATGACTGCAAAGAGCTCTTGAAAGTCAAAAGCATTATAAGTGCTGCTTATAATTATCTCCCTGGAACAGGATTGAAAAATACACTTGTCTGCTAGCCCAGGATAAGCATGACACTTCCCTAGATGAGTGTCATAATCCCTTTCAATCTCAAACTTCCTTTTTGAATAAAACAAAGCTTGATCGCCACAACCCTAAGGATCTTCCAAACACAAATTGAGGTTAAAGCAGTGCAGTGCTGTCTAGGTCAAGGAGTTCTCCAGATGAGAAAGTAAGCAGACAGGTAAAAAGTACTAAAAAGGAGACTGCTCAAGAGATATGACATGGGTGGCAAGAAATCCAGTGGTTTTGTGGAGGTGGTTGGGAATGGCACAGCAATGTCAGTGATTTTGTCATGACAGCATTTTAAAGCTAGGAAAGCATGTTTTAATCAAGATTCTGAGGGCTCACCTAGAACTCTATCCAATCCATTAGTATATGATCTCTGACCGGAGACTTAATAATTATCATACTGCACGCTTGCTAGTCTCTTAATTATACATGCTGGATGGAACCTTTTTTTTCTTTTTGACCCGAAACCCTTACTAAGTTTATAAAAATTAATACTGGGGCTGATCCCATCCCTCACACACACACCCATTGCCGGCACATTGTGCCGCACAGAAACCATGTGCATGTGCATGCGTGCGGGGGTGCGCAGTTGTACACAGGATTGGACCCACTGATTCTTCACTGCCTCAGTAATTTGTTCCAGTTGACAAGAGTTGAACTTGAAGAGTTAGCCGTTGGATCCTAACCCAACTGGAAATTTATTCTAGAAAAAAGGAGAGATCATCAGATTTCCATTAACTTTAACATTCACTGATGCCATTGTACCAAATTCTGTCTGGTTTAACTTGGTGCAGCTCTATATAAAGAACAGACAAAGATATCATTAAATACATTAGAGGACACATGCAAAGGCAAAATTTGACCCAAAGACTAGAGCAACTACTTTGGTCTTTTATGTTTCTCCTGTTTTAAGAATAAATGTCAGATTGGACACCATTTGTTTATTCGTTAGTTCATTATAATCTTTGGGTGGTTTTACACATTACACATAGTATGTGTTGAGGATAGTCAGCATGGACAATCCTCATCAATATGTACCGGGTTATGTACACAACAGCTCAAGGTTAGCTGCTTGTACTGGTGCTTGTCACAAACATCCATTCAGGTGAACCATGCAGGACAAGTGAGCAGACAGCACACTGCTCCAGAATTATTATTATTATTATGATTAACAAGCATTTATATAGCACAAGCAATGTGCCTGGTGCTTTACAAAGTAATGGAACAGACACGATCCCTGCCCTAGGGCTTATAATCTGAGATACGGGGGTGTAACATTCACGAAGACGCAAGGTCTCAGGTGCACGTGCTTGGCTTGGTTAAGTCGAGAATGATAGCTGGCTGGTCAATGTGGTGAGGATATGAGTACACAGACCTCAGGTAACAGATTGTACTGGATGGTAGGTATCAGCAGAAGTTAGGAGGGGGGAGCGAGGAGTCGGGGAGGGCAGAGCGGAAGAGGTGGGTCTTGAGGGATTTGAAGGTACAAAGGGGGGGGCAGCTAGGGAGATGGGACGAAGGTTTCAAGAATTCGGTTTCAACTTCTATACTACACTAGAAGTGTGTTTTGCAGTAAACATGTACCTAGAGTAAGGTACAGAAACACCTTTCAAGTTCTATTTAGGAGTCAGCCAACTATTACAAAGTTGTTTACAACATGGTAGGAAAGAAATGACAAAATAATTAAGGCAATATCTTTTATTGGACCAACTGTTCACACACTCATCAAGAGAAGCTGGTCCCCCTCCCTCCACAAAAAGTATCACCTTAATTACTTAGTCTCTTGTGTCTCTATTACAAAAAGACTTGCAGTCTCTTATTTTCCTATCCAAGATGAAAAAAGTGCAACACTCAGTATTTCTAATGGTAAGACTGAAACGCTTTTAACATTTATTTTAAGTGACACTTGTGAATTAAGAAACACACACACCCCTCGTTCCACCCTCATGTTCATTTAGCAAAACAGGTAACTTTCAAACCGATATTTGCAAACATTAAACACAAGTTTATTGCAAACACTGTACACTATAGGCACTTTTAAAAACCATAAATGCAACCAATTTATTCCAACAGTATAGACACAACTCTCCCACCATTAAAGTCAATGAAAGCTGATCCATTGATTTCAATGTGTGGGCTGCGACCCATGACAGGGAGAGAAAATACAGGACCTGATCCAAAGCCTGTTTATGTCAATGGGAACTTTTGCACTTTGGATCACACCCAAAATTCACAAGTCTAATAAGATTAAGACAATCACAAAATGAAATATTTTACAATTCTGTATTGTAAGGATCACTTATTAAGATCCTATTCTACACAAGCATGCATTACTTTACTACCATGAGTAGTCTCATTTAAATCAATGCAGCTACTCATAGCAGGGTAGCTGTTTTGAAGCTTCAGTTACATGGTAAACTTAAATTTACACAAAAGATCTTTAGGCCCTTGAAAGATTAGGACAAGAATTTCAGTTGTAAGGATTTATTTTTCTTCCATTCATCGACCAGCAGGAAAGAACAGTGCAAACACAATGATACAACATACCTTTAGGTGACAATGAGGTTTTAGATAAATTTAATTGCTTCAATCCCTTTGGGAGTCTGGCAAACTGAATACTTAGAGAAGACACACCTGTATTGAAAAAGGAAGGTAAAAGCTTACACATCTTCAGGGTGGTAGTGTAGAATCCTATGAGTAGCTGACTGGTGAAACTAGAGACCCATGGATGTCTTATCCTCACAGCTCTTAGCAGAGCTGAAGTCTTTGTAAATCAAACTTAGTTAATCATTCTTTTTCAATTAAAGGATCCAGCTCTATGAGTTACTCTGCACCTGCCATTCCCGAATTCAATCAGGGTGCTCAGCACCTCTTGGGAGAACTCAGTCTCCCATGGTTCTCTTTGGTAGAACTCCTATGTTTCAGCCAAAAAGGCAGATAAGAGTCATCACTGAAATACTTGAAAACTATACAGTTGATGGTTAGGCTTTTGATAACAAGGATCAAAGAGAAAGTAACCCGAATATTACCACCCTATCAGCATTTGGAAGATTTGACGGCTTTATAGTTAAAACAAGCTCCAGTATGTGGGCCCCTACATCCTCAGATTACATCATGGGGGATGGAGGGGAGAATAAAGGGACTCTATGGCCTTCCCTAATGGGCTCCACACCTCCCAACCAATGAAATAAGAGGAGACGGTGGCCCTAGGTGGGGAAGGGGGGGGATAGCCATTATAGGGGTGTGCATTTCGTTTTTGTTACTGTAATAATGAAAACAAAAATAATGAAAATCTTAATTTTTGTTATTTTCTGCCATTTCCAGCATTACTGATAATACTGGAAATTACTGGAAAATACTGATAATACCGGAAATTACCGGAAATGACAAAAACGGAAATAAAACCAAAAATGTACAAAATAAATTAATGAAAACGAATGCAATTTTAATAACCAAAATGCTTTATTTTTCTTTGCACACCCCTAATAGCCAATGCTATTACTGGCTATTATAATAGCCAATGTTGCTTATTGCCTGGGGGTTTGTCAGTCACTTGACACTCACCCTCAGTAAAATCCTATCAAGATGAGTAGTACAGGCAGAGAGGACCCATAACATCCCATGCATGACTCTCAATAAGCAGATGGGCATCACTCTCCTTCTCTGGCATCTCTATGTCAAGGAGGGATGAGTGGCTTTAATTCAGCAGTGCTGCTGACTCTAAATCAGTTTAGGCAGCGTACATCTACCACCCCAAATTCACCACCGCCACAAACACATGAACCAGGCATCTCACAAACAACTGAGTGATAGCTTTGGGAATCTTTTACTCAAAGCTGCATGTGGCAAAGGACCCAACAATATGAAAACCAGGAGAAAACATTAACAGAGACTGTGAATGTCAGTTGAAAACATTTTTCATAAGAAAACTTTGCCTCAGTTTCTCAGAAGCAGATTCTGACTTCAATTTCTGTACCACAGGAAGAGAGAAACCTGGCTGCAAACAGGAGCTGAAGAAATCTCATCATTAAGATAAAATCCAAAATGTAGCTTTGTATATTAAGGGTTTCAAAAGAGGCCCAAAATACTCCACAGGTGCCTCAGAATCTTTAAAGGTGCATTCAAATTATGCTCAGATTCTCTTATAGTATGTTTTCCTTGAGAAATATAAACTACTTTGGGGTGCTATCTGTACACAGAGACCTCTTCAATGCTATATGAACTATAATTCAAACTAATATGAGCTTAATAAAGTTAAAATTCATCAAGCTATTTTAACAATGGGAATCCTCCTTCCCTTTTAATTTATGCAATTTATACAGAACTGCACTGCTACTATGACTATATAAATAATCTGGATACACTCCCAGTTCTTATTGATGTAATTGGTTAAACTAAAGATATTGGCTAAAATCCATATCAGTAATGAACTAAGTGTTTCAGCTCACCATATTAACCCTTATTTACTTTTATTGTCTGTATCAGTACACTGCACATGGTAGATGGCAGGTACACTCCTGTAACCCAAGCTCTCTGACCATTTAAAAGTGGGCTGGATCCTTTCCCCCAAGTTTGCTAAGAGGTACTGACAGGAAAAATCTGGACAAAAATGATGCAATACCTAGAGCCCATTCACTCAAGCAGGGCTGGCCTTAAGTAGGGCCAGTAGGGACCATGGCCAAGGTCCCAGTTAAAAGGAGATCCACAAGAAGGCCAATCCTGGTACCCTCAGGGCCCACACTTGCCTCTCCTATGGGGTTAGGGAGCAGGGCCCTGCAGGAAGCAGCTGCCCCAAACATTGTAATTGTGAACACGGACAGAGCTATTGCCTCTCCTTGTCTTGAATTCTGCCACACTTCTGGTGATGTCTATAAAGGTCCTACTGCCGGACCCCTGCCACCAAGTTAAGAGTTCCGGTAGAAGATTTGAAGGGCAGCAATGGCATGGCAATACTGTGGGGGTGGAGTGCTGCTCCCTCTCCCACGGGCAGGATTCAACCCCATGGCAAACACTCTTGTTTTTTGAAAGCAAGCACCGGACTGTCAAATGTTAAATGAGTGGGGCTATGGGGGTCCTGCATTTTATTTTTGCCCTGGCTCCCATAAATTTTAAGGCTGGCCGTGCTCACAAGCTTTTTCCTGCCTCTTCAATTGTCTTCATGAGATTAAAATTATGTATTTTAACTTTTCCCATGCTCCCTCTCCCGTTTTAAAAATGACCACCAGTTTTGCCATGACTACTGCTAGGTATTCCATAATGCTGAACCTGTCCCCAAAATACATGACTATGGGTATTTTCAGAAGTGATGCTACCACGGGTGGCCACGCTTACTCCAGCGTGGCCACCCATGGTCGTGTCACGTCTGCTCCCACCCGCCAGACGTTTCCCGCGGGTGGGAGCAGAGTTTACCCTGGACTGTAGCAGGGGAACCCTGAGTTGGGCGCTGGGCTCTCTGCCAGCACACAACCCAGAGTTAGCTCTGCCACAGTCTGGGGAAGGCAACCCTGGACCGTGGTAGAGCGGGCCTTCATGTCTAAAGGCCAGCTCTACCTAACTACAGCCAGTGGCCAGAGCGTTTCCAAGCAGGCACAGCAGCCTCATAGGTTACCGCACCCGCCCATCAGGGAGGAGGCTGGACCACGCTGAGTAGCGTGGGAGGCAGGGCTGTGCAGACCACGTCCGGATGTCCCCCCACCCTCTCCCCAGCCGCTGACACGTTTGTTCAGCAGCAGGGGCTGATCCTGCTCGTGGGGAGAACTCTCACCATGGGCAGGATCAAAGCGTGGCAGCTCGAAGAGCCGTCACATTTGAAAATAATTTATGAGGTTTTATCCCTTCATGTTACAAAATTTTACATGATGGATTAAAGCACAACTGTTCAACCTTAGTTTCCAAGTTAATTTTTTAAAAATTAAATGCGCATTATACCACAGCATTCTGTGACCTAGTCTCTTCACATGATTTTTTAAAAAAAACAACCATGAGGGAAAGATTTTTGCAGACTTTGCATCCACTGGAAGGACCCGTTTCAATGAATTAGTAAGCAGGAAAACCCCTTATGGACAGACTATCATCACCGAGTTAAGGCAGACCAAAGAAAGGAGCTTCCTGCTTCTTTGAAACAAAGTAGTATGAAAGATATTTAAACCAGGCTGATCATGATGTATGCAAGCCACACAATCACTATTAAGGTTAAGGAGGAAGAGGCAAAGAAACTTTGTTCTTTAGGAACAGCTAAATTAAACTAATGAACCTGGGTCAGGCATTTACTGTTTCCCCCCCTTGTTTTCATTGTGCTTTGAATTACTCATTATGTTTCTTGTTTACATAAATCTTAACCTTAAAAAAGAGAGAGCCTTGTTTAGTTAAAGCCAATGGTCCCAGAGAGGAAAACAAGGCAGAATCTTCCACAGATGAGTGGATTCAGGGTCTGATTATGCTGCTCCCTGCATGAAATGCTTATTAGTGAAGTAAATGGGACTCTCTCATGTGTGCTGTTTGTAACAGGAATCCCTACGTGAAAGAATTTAACCTAAATTTTAAAAGTCTGTGTAAGCGGCATGGCTGATCAAGGATGCACTTATTCAGCTGTTTACTAGTAATTGCTGTACTGATTAGGTATTAAACGTTTGCACGCCTAATTGATGGAAAAAAGGGCTCCAGAAAGGGCAGCTTCCATGGCCTTACAATTATTTTCTTACCTTTTTAAAATTCATTTGATATTTTTGAAAATATCATCTGTTAAAACATCCTATAAACTCACAATCCGAACAGACACACTTCTCGCATTAAGATGGGCATTAAATCAATACCGCTCTCTTTAAAGTAAAACTATGTAAAATATTTTTCTCCTCCACTTTATCCATTGTCATTTACCTCAAATGTTAGTAATCTCTGTGAAACCGAACTAGGCCATGCTTAATGAAATTCACGGTTACCAAACCTCTTGAATAGCACTTGGTTTATAGCTTAAGATAATGGACATTCACAGGGCAAAAGACAAGCAGTTCTCAGTCGTCTGTGAACAACAGATATTTATGATGAAATTACACTGAGGAGAATATTCTATTATTCAGGCAAAGCTGAATGAAGTAGCACTAATCCTCTTACTATGTTTGTAGTAAGGTAAAATTTAAATGTTACAGTACCTCTGTCCTCCAGTGGGTTGCTAGCAAGGTTAATTGTATGAAGTCCTGAGCTGGGATTATGGGCTAGGGCATTGGCCAGTTTCTGTGCAAAATCTCTGCAAGGAAATACAAACAGTAAAAAATAGTATCATCTACACTATGCCAAACATCCCATGCATGATTTTAACCTGAAACAACTACAGGAAGGAATGAATACAGAAATGGACAGATGTACAAAACTTCTGGTGTATACAATATTGCCCCTTAATGAGAATCATATCTATTTACATAACTTTTTGTCTTTCAACACAGAAAAAATATATTTATATTTGTGACCCACACAGGTCATTTATCCAAATTTCCTGGTGCCCTTGGAATAAGGTTTCCTTTAAAGAAAAAAAAGAAAAGTAAAAGAAGTAGTACAGTGTAGGCATGATAAAACAAATCTTCCACAGCAGTGCAACTGTCCCCTTATTCTTGTTCTGGCTCACAGGGGTTAATCAGTAGTCATGTGACCTATGCAGCTTAAACACAACCACTTTCCTACCAGACTGGGATCCCGCTCCCCCCTTCCTCAAGGGTAACAGTCCTCCACCAACACCCTAACAATAGATGGGCTTTTTAGCATTCCTAGAAGGTCCATAGAATCAAGTTACTGCTGACCATAGGGGGCTGGAGCAGGGGGGAAACTTACTCTGCAATCCCCTGCAGAATTGCCTACAAAAACGCGTGGGTGGGGGTGGGCAATCCCATGTTACAAACCCCACGCATGCTTTGCCTCCTGGATTCTTTCCCGGAAGTAAGTTGTGTGCGGACAGTAACATGGGAAAGTGCCCTGAGGCAGAAAGACAGGTTCCAAGATATTATAGTCAAAACTAGGGCCGAAACCCAGTCCTTGGTTTTACTTGGTATATTTACCAAGGATTGTGGTGCTTGACTCGATTTTACCGAGTATCGAGAAACTGAGTAATAGTCATGGTAGTCTGTTTCTTGGTAACTCCTTGATCGAATGATCAGGTGCATTGGGCAGGAAGGGGGGTAGGTGCAAGTCCCCTAATGTGACGGGCAGCAAAACTAACTCACCAAGAGGACATGGCCTGTGGAATTTAAGTGGAGCCAGCTCGTTGCCTGCTGCAACCCCAGTGAGGTCTCCCAGCACTGCATGTCTTCCTGCTGCAAGCCAGGAGATCGGCCCACCAGCGTTTCTCTGGGAAATGTAGTCCAGCATGCTCCCAGAGAGCATTAGAACACTGGTTCTCTGGGAGCATGGTGAACTGGCTCCACTTTGCCAGTTCCACATGGTGGACTGGCAGCTAGCTGGCTCCACTTCGACTCCACAGGCCACACACTTTGCCCCTTGCTGCCTGCTGTGCCTGTACCTCTTCCTACCCCTGACCTTCCTGCCAACCACTTAGGGGACGTGGCAAAATACTCTGTATTCTACAGCATAGTAAATGGTACCAAGCATTTAACACTATTATCTAGTAGCTCCTGAAAACACGGGTCTAGTACTTGGATACTCGGAAATACTCATGAATACTTTTTCTTCTACTCTGTTCAGCCCTAGTCAAAACCAACATCGCAATCATGCCACAAAAAAATCCAGAAATCTGCTTTTAACTATAACTGTTAAACTTTTGGTTCAATCTGCTCTCTTTTGCATGGAGCACAAACCTCATGCTTCCTGTTGCCAAGAGCTAGAGCCAATACAGATACACGACTGAATACCAGAAATTAACACTGTTCTGTCAAGTGACAAAATTCCCTTAGGGCAAATCCTTCCTACAGACAGCAGTCAGAATAACCAGGTTTCTAAAGGCCCAGCCTGGGGGTGGGATGTTCATGAGACTGCAGTCTACAACTATAGTCTCTCAACTTAAAATATGCCTTCGTACCGGAGGATGTTTAAACGGTGGGGGAAAATTAACTTGGGCAGATGTCAAAAGGGAGGATCTGACACAGCCTATAGGCTTCATCACAGTGAAGGCTCAATCACTGAATCAACTAGAATAACTTGACCCTAAAAGTCAGGAGGTATTTGAGTAGATATCTCCATTAAAAAGCAAGGCAAAGCTGGTGGCTCAAAAAGCCTCTTCAGTCATTTTCTTCATTCTCCTCTTATCTCATCCCCACTATTATCTCATCTTTGCCTTCTCCCTTTCTGCTGCTTCCCCCACCCCTAGTACTGTAAAAGCCAGTGGAGGACCAAAGACAGCTCTGCTACAATCACAGCTCCTTTCCATCTATGTCACCCATGCTACACCGCAAGACAGCCTCCAAACATGTCTACTCCTTGTACATGGAGGAAAACTGGTACAATGCTACTGGAAGGGGATGCTACCGCAAGTGACAGCAGAGCAGCCTCAGCCAAAAATATCTGCCAGTGGAAACTTCCCACCACAAGAGAATTCTTCTCTCATTACTCTGAGGGCCTTAAACCTCCAAAGAATCCTCTAAAGTGAGGCTTTCAAAATTCAAAGTGAGGCTTTCAGAATGCACCTCTTCAAAGCCCTGCGTCACCAGCCGCCATCGACTTCCGCCAGCAGGGGGAGCATGTAAACACTCCCCGTGCAGCTTTTCTCTGAACACGGGGCTCAGGAGGCGCTTTTAAGGGCCTCGTTTGAGAGTGGCCTCAGTCTTCATGGTAACCAACATTCTGGTTATTTCCTAGCTTCCACATTCCCAACATGGCCCATTCAGAGTACATTATAATAGGTGGTTCAAACACCTTCTCCAGCAGTTCACAATTTTCACCGTGAAGAATCTTTGTTGAATATCATACTGCTAACTTAGTCACCTATCTAATCATCACTAGCCATGTTCTGCTACATGCAGTTACTCTACATTCTGCTGCACGTAGTTTTTCTAAACTCTAACCATGGAGATGGGCAGAGCTCACAGAAAACACACTCGGACCGATCCCAGACTCTGCAGACGAGCGTGCACATGCAGCCTATGTGTACCCCCATTACAGGGATTGTGGAGCACACACAAATGGACACTGTTATGGTTGCACAAAACTGGGAACTTGGGAATACCTGTCAGTATTACAATTGTGAGATAGCAGCCATAGATACTAGCAAACCAGCAAGACAGAACCATGGTTTGTTCCCATCTAGTTAATTTATCTGACTTGTTAATTTCACCTTGCTCTGCTGCCAGCTTGTTAATTTCAATCTGCTGCTGGCTTGTGGATTTCAACCCTGCTCTGAGGTCAGTCAGGTACCAGGCGCAGGGCAGAAGGGGAGAGGAAGAAAACTGCGTGGAATCTGCACTCATGACTGAGAATGGTAGATCCTGCGATTATGCCTCTGAGGCCTAACGTTTTGTGACATTAACGTAAAATGTGCAAAGAAAAAGGTTGCAGGAGACATGTCTCATGAGAAGGGTGTCCAGAAAATAAATTGTGTGATTTTAAGATCATGGGATCAAGAAAACTGAAAGAGACACCATCTTGTACGAGTCTCGCCTCAAGCACTTGCCTCATCCTCTTTCCAATCTGTGCCTTTGGCTTGTTGCTTGTCTTCCTGCTACAAATCCTGATCCTGCCCATGATCCTGGTGTATTACAGAGAATTACAAGAGAAAGTACTGTGAAACTTTGCTCTGTTGCTAGCTGAGATGTTAAAGATATATTCACTGCTCTACTGGAAGTGTCTCTTTCAAATAGGAAATGTTCCAAAGCTATAACACCACAACCTGTCATCCCAGAGACACCTACTGCTGTGAATGAGTTAAAAACAAAGTACTTACGAAACTTTAAAAAATAATAATCAATGATCATCATGATTAGTGGCTGCAAGTTTTAAAAGGGAAAATACCATTTGATTTATGGTCTATGTTCAAATGTCTTCCAAAACTTTCAGCTGTTTTGTATTGTTCTATGCGTATTTAGCTGGAGTGTCCATTTCCACTGCAACATACTGCTGCTGAGGTGAGTCACTGCAGAACTGGTTCCCTCCTGCAACCAGCAGCCTGTCACGGAGATGGTTAGCAGCTGGTTCATAGTTAAGGCTGCTGAGCCTAACTGGCCTCATGAGCAGTTGCATATTATAAGAAGCCCACAAGCACGGAGAAAGCAGGTGGAATTTTGAAGGAGCTAGAGGTCACTGCAGCTGCACAGGTTAGAGAACTGGAGGCAGATGCCCCTCAAAGCTCTGACAGGAGGGCTGTAGGGTGAGAAGGTGACCGGTAGCGGAAGAATATTCATTTGTGTTGCTGTTTACAGAGCTTTAGGTTAGCCTTGTAAGATGATGAAAAGAAATGAAACCCTACTGGTGGAAGATTACCTGGATTGCTGAAACAGAGCATTTGCAAAATAATGGTCTGGACCTTGCAAAGATAAATTCATCTAATCAGGACACCCTATAGCGCTCACTTCCGGAACGTAAGGGCAGTCAGGCAATGGAAGGGGATATGAACGGAAGGGGCTACCTACAGAAGTTATGGATTCTCCACAATAAGAAGCTGGATGAGCATGTCTGGAATGATCTATTTCATGGCAAATCCCGCACCAAGCCATGGGCTTGACTCCATGACCCTCGCAGCTCCTTTCCCGCTCTAAAATCTGGTGATTTTTTAATATTATTCCTTTATACCATAAGGGCCTTGTTTTCAGAAATGCTCAACCCTAAGAAAATAAAACTAGTAATGACTTGGCCCACTGAAATATTTGACCTTTAAGCTCTTTGTAACAGAGGGTATTTTTAGATGTTACGATACCATGGTCAACCACAGTGAATCCCCTGTGGTGGCTGTGGTACCATCAGGGGTGGATTGGGAAATCAAAGTGGCCCGGGAAAATATAGTGTTAGTGGCCCTGTGCCGGCGGCAAAGCCGCCGGCGCACCGGCAACGGGCTAAGGGGGCGTGGTTTGGGGCGGGCAGAGTGTACCAGATTTGGGGCCTATCGGAGCTGAGTCCCCAGACTCAGATCCTCAGCAGCCTGGCAGGGGTGAGCGGGAGGTTATGGGGGGATGGCAGGGGGGAGACTGCCACTGG
>QEPC01012832.1:3585399-3610689 GCA_003113815.1 Sphenodon punctatus
GAGCCATCTCGAAGAACCTTCTTTACAAGGTAGCAACCTTCTGATCAGCACATGGGCAGGAGCTGTTTGTAAACAAACAGCCTTATCTCCCAGCCCGATCGCTGTCCCCGCTGCTGCTACTAGGAGGGAGAGTCAGGTAAGCCCTCCCCCTCCCCTCCAACACAACCCAACCCTACAGGGGTCAGGACCAACAATTTTTTTGGTTTGTTTGTTAAGAATAATTTTTTAAAAGGCAGCCTGACCGGCCCCCGGCAATCCTCCCGGTGCATTCAATGGCCAATCCGCCCCTGGGTACCATAACGTCTGAAATTACCCAAAGAGATTCCCACCCGAGGTTCACCACGGTGAACCTCCAGCGGGAATCTCATTGAGCATGGTTCTGGCCCTCCGGCCGCCCGGAGGTCCAGAACTGTGGTTAGCTGGACCACGGTCCGGGATCGGCAGAAAGTAACGTCTGTTACCTTCCGCTGGGTCAAATCGTGGTCCAGACCACGATGCGGGATCTCCCGGAGTGTGGGCGGCCGGGGGAGCGTGGCTGTGCGGCTGCATATCGCGCCACGCAGTCCCATCCCCTCCCCAATCTCTTGTAGGACTCAGGCCAGCACGTCTAAAGGACGGCCGCACTGATCCCTCACTGGGATCTGAAACAGATCCTGGTGCATGGCGATTTCACGTGTGAAATCACCCAGAGTTTCCTTTATTTGAAATGTATACATAGTCATTCTAAACCCATAAGACTGTACTGGCATAAATAAAGAAATCACAAAGTTTTGATGAAAATTACTTACGCTCTAAGCCCAGCATTCTCCAATACTAATTCTTCCAATCGATTGGACCTGCTCACCACTCTCAGGATTTGCTCACAAACGTCAGTGGACTGTTATGATGATAATACCACAGTATTAGACAGCATAACATTCTTACCTCATTGAAAATATACTGGTGTTAGCCAAGAATACCACATGCAAATGAGACAATATAGCTGTCTGGAGGAAAGTAGTAGCTAAAGCAATGCCACATTGAGTACTTTCTTAAATTATTATTATTATTATTATTAAGGGAGTGTAACTGGTCTGAGAGGCAGATTAGGAGAGAGTTAAGAAGTACTATACCAAAAAAAATCTGAATGCAATTGTTGCATTTGGACCAATCACATTAAAAATAAAAATAAAAAAAATTAAAGCCCCAACAAACAGTATCACTGAAGTACTGAGATACTGGACACGAAAATATCAGAATGAAGACTCAAAACTACAAATTAATCTAGAAGCAAATAAGATTTTGTATCCGCTTTGCTAAAACAGATTCACATAGGTTTCATTCCCTTAAGCAACTTGACTAATAAAGCTATTCACTCACCACAGTGGAGAAGCCTGGGAGTGGCCGGCCTTTCAAATGGCTGCTGGGGTTTCCAGCTGGCTATATTAGGCTGTCACAGAGCTATCTCCTTCAAAGCTGCTCAACATACTGCCTCAGCAGCATGTGCATTGTAAGCTCCTGACCTAGCCACTTTCCAACCACCACCCTATGCCTTCCTGCAAAGTTGCACTGAGCCCTTGCCTTGTTCCTGAACCCAGTCCACTGGGAAGTATACCCAACCTTGCTTGCAACCCTCCCCTCACTCCTCCCAACTTGTGCTCCATCTTTTTCTTACTTTTGGATTGCTTTCCCACCTCTGATCCTCAGCACTGGCTCTGGATTTCAAATTCTAGCCTGGGTCCTTGCCTCTGTTCTTTGGCCTTTGATCTTCAGTCTCTGACTCCGCTTACTCCAGTGCCAGGTGTCCTCTGGCCCTGATCCTGCCAGGCCTCACCTCATCCCAGACAGTCTATGACCTGGTTGCCTGGCATACTAGAGGTTTCTAGAACATGGTGGTTGCATTACAGTGTGAATTCTACCAACCCTACCTGAGTCTGTAAGCATCCAGCCACATTCCCATTAATCATGCTTCTCTAATAGCTCATCTGAATGACAGTGCGGGAATCCATGCATAGCCAAAACACAAGAGCTAAATAATGCTGCACTGCAGTATTTGTTTGGTAATGTGTAATGAGATTGAAGAGGGGAGAAGAAGTGGCAGAATTTGACATTTTAGAATATTTTGACTGTGATCAAATCACTATTCAAAAATTCATATCACCCACCCTTTGTTTTAAAACTTCACTCCTGTTTCCCCAGCAACGTTATCAGAAGCATAAATTTAAATTTTGCTTGTAATTGTATCTTGCAACATAATTCTGCTCAAGCCAGTAAATTATCTGCTATGAAAAATTACTGAGTAATAGTCAGAGCTTTACACCTCGGTATATGTTTCCACTTGATGTCTGACCACCATTGTTTAAATTACTTCAAAGTCTTTAAACTTTTTAATTTAGTTCCCAACTCATAAAAACCATGAGAGAAAAAAAGAAAACACTCGTTTCAGTGTTCATAATGCAGACTATATCTGTGCTTTTAAGAGACTGTCATTTTCTTTTCATCATTGCCTTTATCTGTGATCACAGGCTGTGTTATTAAAAGAGTGCACCATTGCCATGACAGTGTGTGATAGTAAGTTGACCTAGTGATGATGGAAATAAGGATCTAACTGACAGTCTATGGAGTACGTCTCAAATCAATGGGGAGGTTAAACAAGTCGGGACGCCACTGTCAAGGCATATTAGTTGTATGGGATATGACATTCTTGTTTTAACTTCTCTCTCCATCCCACTCTACCCACAGTTGCCTTCCGAGATGACAAAGTTATTTTAAAGTTAATATTTCTAATCACTTGTTTTTAAATAAATGTTTTACAAAGATGTTCCTTACACACAACAGGGTTATAAATTACAGGTATTAAAAATCCATGCTGGGGGTACATGAGGCGTGAGACATTTGAGGCTTGTACGTTTGGCGTGTGCTCTTGTGAAACTGTGACAAAAGAAGAGGTGGAGCTCAAAAGTATGGCTAAAAGAGTGACATTTTATGGGCAGACCCTATATTTATCCCTAAAATAGTCAGGCAAGATAGTATGGAACAAACTTCTTTGCACAGCTTCAACTCACTAAAATGAAATGTGACATTTTGCTATCCCCCATATCCAGGCTGGGACACTCTGGACCGCTAACTGCAGTTTGCTAACAGAGACTGCAAATTGCACCAAATTCTTTCGTAGTGACTTTCTGACCAGAACTAGAACAAAATCAGAACACATTTTCCCTTGAAACTCCAGGGTTTTAACATACAACCTCTAGAGAAGAAAGAAAACGCACTGGGCCTTTCAGGGGTATGGTGAGAGCAGAATGTTTTAGGCGAGAGGCAGGCAGAAGGAAAAGAAGAAAACAGAGGCAGGGGTGTATGTGACAGATATGGGAAATTTTTCATTCTTGCCATTTGTATTTATAGTTTTTTTGGGGGGGGGGATTTGGTAGTTATAGCTATCTGAGGTCATGGGAATATTTTAAGTTCCAAAATAGGGTCAGGCAAACACAAGTCTGGTAAATGACTGTTCTAGATGGCAGATTTGTGTTTGGGCTTTTAAAAAAAAAAAAAAATAAAGAAAAAAAAAAATCAGTCAAGTTAGATGAACTTGCATTTTTAAGTGGACAGGGGCCATCGCTAGATACGAAAACATTCTCTAGGCAGATCTGAACAGCAGTAACTGCATTTGGGACTGGATTTACCCTTCACTTTCTATTTTTAAAAGTTATTTTCATTTATTAAGCTCTCTAATCATCAGCCACATTTAACAAGGTCGTGTAGTCCATCTTGTCAAATAAAACCTTTTTCTTCGTTTTTCACCAGAACACCTTAGGGCAATAACAGCTGTCATACATGATTGTGTATTTACTACTCTTTTTCACAGTCATTGCTGAGAAATTGGAAGTCTTTTTCCCTTTGGGATGGAACACAGAATGAGACGAAAGCTTACTTTTACAAAGCTGGCACAGTGCAAATATAATCCAGTTTCCAAGTTGATAATTTGATCATGTAAAACTGCTTAGAGCAACCAAAACTGAGATTTCAAATGAAATTTTGAAAACTCCTCTTCACTAGATCTTATAGCACATAGAATGACAGAAAAAATGGTTTCCTAGAATTGGTCTTTCCAGCTTCCCTCTGCTGCATATGTCCATCTTCTTAAGGATTGGTACATGGTCTAAAATACAAGAAAGCCTACTTATGGCAGTCATCCCTTCATCTTAATACTTACTAATTTCAGATCTTTAGAGGAAAGCTTTGTAAACCACTGATTGTACTCCAAAGCAGCAACTATAGGTATTAAGTCTCTAGAGAAAGAAAACAAACAAACCACATTTTAATACACATTTCATGTGCTTTAACACATTTTAAAATACACTGCTTTTAAACATACACATCAGTTTAGACAAATGGCCACAAACTTGTGGTTAACAATCAAGCAATCATTTAATCATTTGGGCTGAGGCACTATTGTAATCAGAATTTTTGAAAGCTTCACATTCTAAAAACAGCTAATAAATAGGGGAAAGCTAAGGAAGAAGAAATAACTGGATTTACCTGATTTTACTTAGTTTTATTGTGAACTTTTAGGCTGGTAAAATAATAAATACTGAAATGTAAATATGCATCCTGCAAGTTGTCTGAGCTGCCATCTCTAATTTAACCATTTACTTTTCTTCCAGCTTCTGACATATTTAAGATTCTTAATCAGCAATAATTGAGTACAATGATAAAAGCTTTTTGGCAGCCAGTTGATTTAATATAATTCTGTGACTGACTGATTAAATCCAGAAACCTCTCTCCTTGTCTCTCCTCTGGAGTTAGTGTATTCTCCAAGGAAACCAGACCTGATAGCATAATGCAACTTTGAGCAAGAGGCCTTACCTAATTGTAAGAGGGATTTCACAAATGAAATTCTAAATGATTTTCTCTCCTTTACTTTGAGACACTTAATTTGATCTGCCCTCCCTCTGTTGACTGCCACACTAGCAGTTACTAATAGAGGCATGCTGGTAAGCCTTTGTGTGCCTCACCACAGTAAAACAATATCAAACTCTCACCACTCAGTAAGCTAGGTAGCTCAACACATAGCAATCAAGGACACACACACACACACACACACACACACACACACACACACACACACAGTGTCACTCTAAATAACCATGACTTGTAGGCTGTTTTTAAACAATATATTTAGAATGTTCTACAGCTTTTTATGTTGTTCTGAAGGCGATTGTCTAGATAGCTGGAACATTAAAAATTGTGACAATGACCCGGATTGCTTCCGGGTTTTAGAACATTTTCATGAAACGTCTTTGTCAAGGTTTTTATCAAAACATTCTAAATAAAGAACATTATACAACAGTTATTTTTACCATCTGCACAGGTAAAACATTCCAATCCTTTAGACATCCAGGAACTAATATTCTACTAGAACGTTACAACAGTGGTTGTTTAGCCACAGAAAGGGGACTGATTGACATCATTCTGACAAGTGTGGTAAGAACAAGTTCGGAATGGTATAGTGTGGTCATGTAAAAACAGTGAATAGTCTAATTTACTTGTCTCCTCCTCCTCCCTTTCCAGTATCCAATTTTTAACTTTCACCTTCAACAGATTTCTTATATTCTTCTTTGCCAAGAAAATGCAGTCTTAATTATGGCTTTTAGAATTCTCCAGCTTTTAACTCATTGCACTTCACTTTCTCAGCCATTGCTCATTAGTGTCTCTGAAATCAATAGCAATCAGTGAACCTAATTCAAGTAGAGCATTGCCATTGGTTCTGCTATTCACAATTACCATGCTCCCTTTGTGTTCTCCTCTATCAGTAATAGCAACAGATCTAGGAGGGCTTCTTCTCTTCCACTTGGAAGTCTCTGCTTTCTGGAATCCAGCTGAACAATATAGCCAACTTAAAATATTTCTGGAGATTTCTGTCAAAAAGGATTTTCTATGCCAGAATAGGGAAATCAGAAGCAAAACCAGTAGTTTGTAGTGCACCGTTTTTGGGGTCAAATCTAGTGGAAAACTAGAACTAACCTATAAAGCTTGTCTACCCCTTCACAGTTTTGTTTTTTTTTTAAAAAGAGATCAGCAAGCTAATTATAGGAATTTATCAACTAAAAAGAAGAAAAGGTGAACTTTGTCAAAGATATAAACAGGCTCTGGTACTTGGAAAAAATACATTACTCAGGTTTCAAAATAAGCATAGCTTTCAGCACTGAGCAAACAGCAGCTTTGTGGCAGACAAAGTAATTGGCAAACCTGTTTTTAGTCCCCCTCCCCACCAACCGACAACGTTTAGGGTTTCAACAGAACTACTCTGGAGTATGCTGTTTGTGGCATGCGTCTCCCATTTCAGGTGAAAAAAGAACAGGTTATAGGAAGAATGGAAAGAAATACAGCTTTCTGAGCCGTATCAGATTTCTTTACCTGTGGTCAAGATGGCTGAAGTCTTGCAAATTCAACTCCCTGGTATCTTGCGTCAGATAAATTGTATCAACATCCTGGTAAAAATGCACAAAGGACATCTTTAAAGGAAAGCTGTTTTCCTCAGTTGTTTGCTGTTTTCCCTCAATCTTTCTTTCAGCTAGCTGTACAAATTTCAGCAAGACACACTTACCCACTGGACTTCTTCTCTATAGGGAAACCCAAGCCAGTCACAAACACACGCGTACATTTGTGAAAAGCCTCCTGGAAACAAAAACAACGTATTTTTCACCGTGGGAAACAAAAGGCACAAAGTATGCCCAATGCTTCAATGAAACGAATCCATTAAATTGCAGACACACACCGACACTGACCAGGACTAACCTTTATCATCTGTAATGCATGACAGGTTACAACGAAGTTTAAAAACAGTAATTTCATACACTAATCATAAATCCACTCTGTACTAATTACAACTTTAGAGCGAAAGCTCTGTCAGAAATAGAATCAAAATTTCCCCCCAACTGGTGATTCTAGCCGTGGTATATTTTAGTCTTAAAATTCATCCTCACCACAGGGTCCCAGTTCTGCCACAGTCTGGCTGTCCCACAGTGACTGTAGACTAGTCAGCCTCTCCGTGGGTTCCATAATTACTTTTTTCATGATTCTTCTGTAGGTAAAGAGGGAAAATATGCACAGCTTTTAATATTTTTTTTGGTTGTTGTCATCATTTTATACTCTTCAAAATATTTAACACATCTCCAAGTCTGGTCCTAAAATCAAATATAAAATGGGTTATAGCAATAGCAAGAGATTCATTTTCACTCTCTCCCAGTTAACTAAACCCATAGTTTTTGAAGTGATCTGTCTTTTATACTAAAAAAGTATTCGAAGAGGACACTAGCCAGGGGATTCAAAATCATGGGTCACCGATGTAAACTGATAGTAGTTATTATTATTATTATTATTATTATTATTATTAACAAACATTTATATAGCGCCAGCAGTGTACCTGGCACTTTACAAAGTAATAAAATAGACACGGTCCCTGCCCCTAGGGCTTACAATCTGAGAGACAGGAGCTGGGGGAGAGACTTAGGAAGGGGAACAGAGGGAGAGACAAGGGGTCTAACATTCATGAAGATGCGAGGTCTCAAGTGCACGTACTTGGCTTGGTTACAATGAGAATGACAGCAGGCAGGTCCATGTTGCAAGGATAAGGGTAAACCGATCGTAGGTATAGGAATAGTGGCTCAGCAGGATAAAGAGTCAGACAGAGCAGAGCGAAAGAGGTGAGTTTTAAGGAGAGATTTGAAGGTATGAAGGGAGGGGGCAAGGCGGATGTGGACAGGGAGGGAGTTCCAGGCATGGGGGGCAGCAAGTGAGAAGGGACGAAGGCGCTTAGGGGAGCAGGGAAGGCGTGGAAGGGTGAGAGAAGGGACAGAGGAGGAGCGAAGTGCACGGGCTGGAGTATGGAGGGCGATAAGTGCAGAGAGGTAGGGGGGAGCAAGGTTGTGAAGAGCTTTATAGGTGAAGACTAGGAGCTTGTGCAGGATTCGTTCAGGAAGGGGAAGCCAGTGAAGCGAAGAGAGGAGGGGCTGCACATGGTCGAAGCGACTGGCGAGGTAGATGACCCTGGCAGCAGAGTTTTGGACAGAGATGAGGGGAGAAAGGTGAGACCGGGGAAGGCCAGTGAGAAGGAGGTTACAGTAATCGAGGCGAGAGATGACCAGAGCTCTCCACTATCTCTAAATGCCCCACATAGAGCTGCATTTTTAAGACCGCACAGCGTGTAACTGACAAGATGGTAGCCCACACCAGGTGGGTGTCCACCTGCCCATTTATTAGGTTTTCACCCCCACCGGCCACATGGCCACCAGCCACGGAGCCCCCACTCACGGCGGGATCTCAGCACGTGCAGAGACAACCATGCAGGCGAATGCGGGCTAACGTGCGCCTGTGGTGAACCCTGAACACAGCGATAGCTCGAGAGACAGCCAGAGGAATCAGTTAATTTACAGTAAACAGAAACACACAGTGGCCATGCACGTAGGCCCAATGGTATTTTCAAGGCTGACCCTGGGCTGGGTGGGGTCGATTTGTTTTAAATACTCTGGGCGTTGGGCAATTCAGGGTCAGTCCCTGGAAAAAAAAGGAAGCCATAAGCTGCAGGTGGGAGCTGCTGGAGAGTCATTACCTGAGCTAGGGGTTGGATCTGCAGCTTACAGAGAGCTGGCTTGACTGCTGGACTGTACCTGTCTTTCTGGACCAGCTGGCGAGTGCCACTGAGAAGGTACCAAGGAATGGAACGCAAGACTGTTTGACCTTTGGCTCTGTGCTAATTAATACTGCCGTCCCATCATTGGTTTGTGTATAAGCCTACATAGGTAGTTCTCCTGTGGTGAGCATTCCAAGGAGCAACCACTTCCTGCCTCTGTCTCCACTCTCACTATCACTACTAGTGCCTTAAAAGCCCAAAGCTCACTTTTCAGAACCCGTTGTCTTCTCTGAGTGACTTTCACAGTATTTTCATCATCGTAGCCATGGCTCAGAACGACAGCTAGGCAGTTATGGTAGTTAATTCACCAGGACGGGGGAGGGGAAAGAAGTGGACACACTGTTTGGGTAAGAGAAAGGCAACATTTACTGCTGTCTAATTATGTGGGTTTTTTTTCTTTACTGTGTTCACAGGTGGCCAGAAAAGTGTTGGGGAGCAACAGGATACTTTGGGACACAGCAGGGGAGGGGGAGGGGGAGAAGAAAGGAATCATGGCGGTTAGTGATCACAGGAGGAGAACCACGTGCCCCAGAGATCCTGCTACAGTAGGATCCCTTTGGGTGGAAAAAGCGGCCTTTAGATCAGGAGGGAAGGGCAGGTGGGGTGGAGGGAGGCATGATGGAAGGTTGGCGGCAGAGGGAAAGGCACCATGGCGGACCAGTGGAAGAAAGGGCAGGAAGATGGGAGTGTAAGAAGTGCCATGACTGCAAGAATTGCTGACCAGTGGCAGGTGCTGTATCCCGACCCCCATCCACAGTTCACGTCCCCTCACCTGGATTCCCATCACCCACCCTAGTTTCCCCCCTTGTTAAATAAATGTATGTTTTTCACAATCTGTGGTTTCTGTGCTTATTCTGGGGAAGCTGAGAGATTTGAGGGAGTGGGGGCAGTAGGGAATGGCGGTATGGAATAGTGACACTGGTTTGGGAGTTAGGGGTGGAAAGGCAAAGGTGATGAGAAAGGGTGAAGAAAATGGGGGTGCATGAACAATGGCAGTATGGCATAGTGATAAGTCACTTTAGAGGCTGAGGGTTGGAAGCACTTGAGGGCTGGAGGGCCCATAGTAGCTGACAGTACACCTGACCCTCTGCACTTACTATTGCCATTCCCAGACCCAACTAGCCTGATAATGCTAATAGGAAAATACAGAGCTTCAGGGTTGCAGCTGGCTCACCTGTGAATGTCCCTAGGGAATGCACAGGAAAAGGAAAGGGCAGGCAATAGAATAGGAGAAGGGGCTGGATGGGCGAGAAGAAAACACACTGACACTGGAAACATTTCTAAAGGCTTTATTGAACAATTTTTTATTCAATGTCTTTAAATGGGTTTATTAAACTTTTAAAACTTTATTAAACTTTCAACTTTTGGAAAGAATCATTAATGTCACCGTGAAAGGATCATTAGTGTCAAAATGTCATGGATTTGTGGGAGCATTGCGATTGATACACCACCACAAGGTGTCCCGGATTTTCCCAGCTGTACGTTGCTCCACTCTGTTCAGCTGGTCCCATAACAGGGGCATTGGCTTGCCGGCGCAAACTGTGGGAGTGGTTCTCCAAAGTGGCTCTGCTGGTTTCACAAATATCACGGAGAACACTGGCAGTGATAGTTAGCAGGGAAGTGTTCTCCAGCTGGAAACTGATCATGGGTACGATTGCTCTCCAGCGCTGCTTCAGAAGCCCAAAAGCCCTCTCCACAACAGAGCCAGTGGCATTGAGCTGCCTGTTGAAGTACCTTTGCTCCACGGAGTGGGCAATCCCATAGGCCTTCATAAGCCAGGGCTTCAGCGTGTAAGCAGGGTCCTCCAGAACAACAGGCCACATGAGTACGCCCTTGATGCAGGTTTCAGTGTTGGTTCTAAAGTCCCTGGTGTACATATGGCCAAAGAAGGGGGACTGGCGGAAGATGCGAGCATCATGGTTCTTCCTGGACCACCTGTCCAGCCCATCCACAAACCAGCACGGTGGCCCACTACGGCCTGGAGACCCATGAAGAACCCCTTGCAGTTCAAGTAGTCATCTTTGCTATGGGGTGGGCAGGTGAAGGTGATATTTATTAATTTATTTATTAAAATATATACCCCGCCCTTACCCAAAGGCTCACAGTGGCTTACAAGAACACAAAGAAAAAAAACAGTAAAAATACGAATCTATACACCAAAACCCCCTAAACTCCCTGCCCCACCCCACAAAACAACGCCAACCCACCCACCCCCTATCCCTGCCTAAAAGTTTTACATTGCCTCTGGAACATGCTCAAGTTCGGGCTCTGGCAAACCTCTGGGGGAAGGGAGTTCCATACTGGGGCAGCAATCAAGAAAGCCTCCCTGCGGGCCCTTGTCGTATGGACAAAATAAGTCAGTGGTACCCGCAAGAGGTTGCTCTCATGGCTGACCACAGGGGCTGCAGTGGAGCATGGAAGGAGAGATGGTCTTACAGGTATATGGGGCCCAAGCCGCCTAGAGCTTTAAAGGTCAAAACCAGCACCCTGAATTGTGCCCAAAAAGCTATGAGAAACCAGTGCTGAATATAGAGCACAGGTGTAAAGTGCTCATGGTGACTCGTTCCTGAAGAGAGCTGGGCTGCTGCATTCTGCACCAGCTGCAGCTTCCGAATAGTCACCAGGGGCAGCCCCATGTAGAGTGCATTGCAGTAATCCAGCCTTGAGGGGATGAAAGCATGGATAATGGTGGCAAGGTCAGAGTCAGAAAGAAAAAGAACAAAGCCCTCTCCCCAGATGGACTTGTTAAAAGGCGCTGCTCCTGCCCACCTCTGCAATCTGACAATCCAGGCACAGCAGAGGATCAAGAAGCACATCAAGGCTGTGAACCTGAGTAACTAGAGGTGGAAGGAACTACTCAATAACAGGAGTCCCAATCTCCTCCAAGATCAGCCAGCCATCATCAGTTCAGTCCTGAAGATCTCTGCTATCTGAAGGATGAGGCAACGGGGCACCCTGAAGTTTGAGATCCGCCTGGCATCTCCCCATGAGGACAGCACATTCTCCCACCAGTCTGAGCTTTTCCTTTCACCCGGGCCAGCCTCTCAGTGGGTACAGCAATGCACAGGGTGTTAGTGACTGAAGCTGCATCTGACAGGTAGCTCTCAGCCCACGTCAGCTACCTTTGCAGGGCTTTGAGCCTTGCCATCACAGTCCATTGTTGTTGGAGGAAGCGCATGGCACTGAAGCAAGAACCGCCTCTGCATTGTAGTGCACCCCACTACCCCAGCCACAGCTCGAGTGAGTGCCTGCCTGTGCCTAGAAACGTTATTGAGCCAATGACAGCGGGTGGCTTGGATCTGCTGGATCATTCACCGGTTCTTCTCAGCAGCAGTAATGAAGATCTGAAGCACGGTAACAAGCACCATGAAGTTCTCGGGATCCATGGCTTCAGTACTGGCATCCATGAACTCTGCAGATCATATGTCAAATGTTTTAAAAAGTTTGAAGAACTGAGCTGCCTAGTTAGGAGTGGCTGCACACCGCTTGTGATCAAGTGGGCAGGGATAGCAGGTGCTGGATCGTCTCTCACGAGTCTGAATAGCCTGGAAGAAACAGCTACAGCAGCGGCTTCTTCCCATAGTTTTCCACAGCTCCACATTTGATGGGGGCAGGATAGTGGAAATGGATGGGGGAGCGCGACAGGGAAAAATGCATGCCCATCTATTAGGTTTGTGGTGTTAAATCTATGAGTGGGGCTGCCCGTACGCACAAGGAACACATGCAGGGGCTGCCTGTTTATTAGGCTCTACATGCTAAAAATGTGAATGGGGGCTGAATGGACCAAACACGGACTCCAGCGGGCTATTGTTTCGTTTGTTAACGCCCATAGTTATTACAAACTCAAGATATGTTTTCACATGTTTCCGTAGCTAGTGTTAGTTATTCCAGAATAGCTAAAATGCATGCACCACATTTCTGGTGAGAAATATAGATCTTCCATTTAGCCATGCTTTAGCTGCTGTGATTGTGAGAATCCATCAGGGCAGTTAAAAGGTTCTTAATCCAGAAGAGCCAGGTCATGAGAAGACACTCGAGACACTGCTGTGACCATCTCTGATTTTTCTCTCTTTTCACTCACGGTGCGAGAAGGCAAGAGAGGGATTTTTCAAAGGCACAAGTGGCAGGTAGCAATCTAAACTTGCATTCAGTGGAATCAGACACTTATCTGCCATCTCTACCTCAGACAACACCCTGCACTGTCTTTGCTGCAATTCTAATTTTATGTATATATTACCTTTGGTATAGAAGTATGTATTTCCTTTCTAAGCTAGGTTCACCTTTTTATTATTCTACAGTAATGAGTAAAAGCTAGTAGAAGGTTACTACTTATAAACTCTGACAATGGGACTACTCTGGAATAAGAACAGTTAGGACTGCAACCTCAATGGCCACATTGTAGTAGCTGCTGTTTAACAGTTGCTCGGCCACACCACAGAAGTCTGAGTCAGTCTTAAGGGGCTACAGGTGCTCCAAGAGTCAAACCCTTGTTACAGCCCCTATTTTATATCCTCTCCAGTATAAAGAGAGACCCTTTCTTCCTTTGTTAATAAGAAACGCATGCCTCTTTTTGTCTGACTGGGAAAAAGGCCATGCAGCTTTTCTGCTCTGTTGAGAAGCAATTGGTAAGTTGCAGGGATGGGAATTTCGGTTTCGGATAAAACTGAAAATACCCAAAAATGGCCATTTCGGATTAATCCAAAATTTCGGGGTTTTTTTCAGTTTCGGAACTATTGGATCTTTTGCATTGATTTTCATATCAGATTTTTAACATTGCGGTTTGTCCCCCATTGAAAAAATGCAATGTTAAAAATCTGGTACACAAATTAATGCAAAAGATCCCATAGTACCGAAACGGAAAAAGAACCAAAATACATGAGAACCAAAAACAAAATTGACTGAAACCGAAATTTTGCCCAGAGCCCCATCCCTAGTAAGTTGCTTTCCCCTTGAGATACTGGCTTAGGGAATCAAAAGTCCTTCCAGTCTTACGACAGTTTCACAATGGCAACACTATACTGACATCCATGGAGTTACATTTGGTTTATACCATTTTGGGTGTAGAATCAGGTCCTTTTTTCTGAACCAGGATTTCAATCGATATTACTGCACAAAATGGTGTAGTAATGCCACTAAGAAAGCCAGAAACCTCAAAACACTCAAATAAATGGAGATATAATTCACTTCTACTTGCTTGACAATGCATCCGATGGCGCATTTCAATGTCTGCTGGGAGAACACTGGTTCTAACAGACAGGTAAAGTGGCACATTATTTGTTCAAATTCTGAACTGTATTAGTCAACTTTTAGAAGTAGAACTTAAATGATACAAATCTCAGCGAAAGAACAGCTACATGTCTACTTTTTTCCTAGAACCTTATTTTAAAAAACTTTTACTTCTGACAGACTCAAGAAAGCATCCGTTTATGAAGAGGGAAAATTATATTTTATAAAGATAAGGATATTTAATGCCTAGCCAAAAAAAAAAAAGAGAGAGAGAGAGAAGCAAGCTACCAGATCTGTGAGAATGACTGAATGGAATAAGGAGACACAAGAAAATTCAGCGAGAGTAGAGTGAAGAAAAAATAATTAGAACTGCAGCATGTGGCAGAGAAAGATGAGGAGCATATAGGGAAGGAGTGAGAAAGAAAGATCAAAAACAGACACAAGGTAGTAATAAAAGAAAACAGGATTCCAGAGGCAAATGGGAAAGATACAGGCAGGGAACAGCAATGAGGTCTGGTAACTAGGAAGTTCACACTACAAGTGCCTTAGCAATGAGTACCTACACTGGAGACAGACCAGGGAATATCTTCCTGAGGCATGTTCCAATGTGCGCCAGTACTTCATTCACATCTTCTGACAAAGCCATCTTCATGGAAATATTGCATTTTTCTGTTTCTACAATCAGCTGCATAAAATACAGGTTGGAAACATTTTAAAATTCCATTTCAATTTTTATTTTTTAATAGCTTTTGAATTATGACAGTTGAATGCTAAACACAAGAATTTACATTTACATTGCTACTACAAACACTCCAAATATCAAAGAGGGTGAGGACATTTTTTCTTCAAACTTCAGAAGTGTTGGGTTTTGTTTTTACATCAAACACTTTCTCTGGCCTCAAAGTAAAAAGCTGCAGAATTAACTGATATCTGCTGATTACTGAATTGAAAGAAACCTTTTCTAATTCAGAAGCATGTCCCACAATCCGAAGATAAGTATAGTAAAAGGCAGCACAACATTCAGTACCCAAACTGGACTTGTTAAACATAAACAGAAGCTTGGTAATGAATAACTCTCTCCCTCTGCAGACACTCAAATATTCTTAACTATGCAATTTAGATCTTTAAGATAACATTGTGAAAGGGAGAAAATGACTTTGGCATTCATAATAGATTTTTATTTTCTATTTAAAAGATGTGGTAACCTTTTTTTTGCGTGATTACACTGTTGTGGGCTGGTTTCTCTCCTACACGTGGCAAGCATCTTAATTTTAAAAATAGTTATCTTGCTATCAGCCTGTTCTACATAGTAAGAACTCTGGACTGACCTGGACTTGCATAACACCACACTAGTTATGCACTCTACCCTACCCTCTGACACAGACACTCTTGCATAGTTTTGACTTGGCTATTTATCACACATTTCCCCACACAAGATAAACCTAGACGATGGGATAATAGTCTAATGTACATCTGAAAAGTGCCTTTTTCTTTATGTATTTTTCATCCTCTTTTGTAGTTTTGTACTTTTGTAGTGACAACTTCCCTCAAAAGCTGAACAAATGGATAATTAGCTTTCCACTGTATACAATGCTTGGAAGGAGTCAGCTGCTGTAGCTAGCCTTGCACCCTAGAGGGCAGTCAATGGCTCAACCACTACTGATCTGCAAGACTAAGCTTGAACATGCTTAATGTAAGTATTGGATAAATATATAAGTTATGGTCAGAATCATATGATGGACAACAGCAGATTCCGCCATCTTTCCCTGCCACTGGCAAAAGGGTACTTCACATGCGAGCTCCATACCTGCCCAAAAGATTTTATTTTAAATTGTTTCCTACCCTTCATCTGCTCCTATTATAAGTGCAAACTGTCAAGGAACTGGTACGGCATTTAAGAAAATAGAACTTTGTAAGTAAGTCTCCTCCATCAACAACAGCAGACATTTTTCTTTAGAGTATGAATATACTGACGTAAACAAAGGATTACAAACGTCAAATGGTACACATAAATAAAGTTCGGAAATCAGTGGGGCCCATTTCCATCAAAAACTAACACACAAGTCATTTAATGCTAATTAGCTCAGCTTTGATACAATGTTATTATTGGAAATCTATCCAAGACTTGCTCTTACATTTAATTTTATAGTACAAAGTTCAAATCTAATGAAAGTCATTACATGAATGCTTCTCACTATTGTTTTTACAGGAAACATCAAAATAAAGTTTTAGTATACAGTAGTATTTTCTTTAAAAGAATGCTGTTTTTACTGGCACATGTAAATGTATTCCCCCCCCCCCCCCGATATATTTTTGAGACTCAAAAAATAACAAGCTTGCCATAAAAGGGAAAGCATCAATGTAACTGGAGTTAAACAAAGGTTGCATTTAATTTTATGAAGAAACATTTGTTAGTGTCCTCCACGAAAAGTCATCACTTACAGGGTGTGGATTGTATAGCCTGAGATTATCATTGTTCTTTATTATTGCTCAGGAAAATGTCACGTTTATACCACAAATCAAAATGTTCAAATTAAAATCCAGTTAGTTCTGTTCAACCAAGTTGTAAAAGGATTTATTTCCTTCTCATCCATATATTTAATTCTTAAGCTAGACTGTTAAAATTATTACCACCAGTGGATTTTACAAGCAGTCTGAACATAATTCAGATGCAGACTGTGCTTATGAGATGAGAATTTTTATGTTAATCACTCCTAGATTAGAAAGGCTTAAAATTAAGTTAACAGTTACATTCTAATTAGTACACTGCAAGTACAGTACTATTAATGCTCTGCAACATTAAATCCTTCAAGTGTTTTTGTTTTTTTTAAAACAGAAACAAAAAACCCAAACTCACCTGGCCTGTTTTACTGCTGGTTATTCCTTGGATTTCTAAGTAGCTGAATGTTAGTTCTAGCTGTAATTGAAAAAGAATGGCATATTATATTTGGATTTGCATCTAAATACTAAGCAAAAGATGTGAAAAATGTGATATCAAAACACAATTTAAGTAAGAGAAATAGCATTCCAACCAAGTGATTCAACAAAGATCTTAGGTTTCATTAGACCTGGAAGCCCTTCACAACCTCGCTTTCCCCTACCTCTCTGCCCTGATCTCCCTCCAAACCCCTGCTCAAGCACTCTGCTCCTCTTCCATCCCCTCCCTCGCCCTCCCAGGCCTCCCCCGCTCCCCCAACCGCCTTCGTCCTTTCACCCTTGCTGCCCTGCACGCCTGGAACTCCCTCCCTTCCCTCGTCCGCCTTGCCCTCACCCACACCTTCAAGTCCCTCCTCAAAACCCACCTCTTCCGCTCCGCCCTTCCGAACTCCTTTTAACCATCTCCACCCAGGATTATCCCCCACCTGTTATCTGTAAACTCCCAACTTACTTCAATCAAGCCAAGAACGTGCACCTGAGTTCCTGCATCCTCATGAATGTCACATCCCTTGTCTCACCCTCTATTCCCCCTTCCGTCTCCCCTCCCCCTGTGTAGATTGTAAGCTCTCAGGCAGGGACCAGGTCTATCTTATTCTTTGTAAAGCACCATGTACATCGCTGGTGCTATATAAATGCTAACAACAACAACAACTCAATTGTATCGTGGCAAATATTTTGTTGATGTCACAAACATAAATAATTTTAAAAGGTTGGAAGTGACACACCACCTCCCAACGAAAAAGCCAAAGAGAGGAAGGCCCCATCTCCTTGGCCAAGAAGCTCTGCCTCCTCATAATTCCGAACATTTCTAGTTCATAAAGAGGGACAAACTCTCCTGCTTATCATTCCACTTAGTCATTCCATCATCTCCCGTTGTCCTCTCAAGTGTTTTTCCTGAGAGACAACCAGGAAAAAGCCACCCAAGGCTTGAATTCCTGTATTTGTCTGTCTCTCTCCCCCATGAAAAGGGGGCAGTGGGATTCAGCACCCAAAGACTGTCCCTTCAAAATAGGGATGGTGGTATGATATTTTGTGTCCGAGAGTTTATTAATCAGTATTATACAACCAACAACAAAAATCATCATCATCTTTATTTTTATATAGCGTCCCCCTGCCATGGCACTCAGAGCACTTATGTATATATGGTTGTAATATGCAGTTGTAAGAAGTCTGCTGACATACTGGATTCTAACAACTAACCATTAAAGGTCTATTAATCTTATTTACTATAAATACTTTGTATCCTTAATATAAAGCACAATATATTTTATTGAAGATAAAACTTCCATCTTTTGTGTAAATCAATCTTTTCTTTTTTTTATACTATAGAGCTTCACGTTATCCTTCTTACCAACAAGAAGTAGGCAGCACAGATTAAAAGTCACTTGCTCTCAATTGTGAGTTTCTCATGTTTAATTTTATAGTTGAAAGTTCAAATCCAGAGTTATTTTAATGCTTCTTGCTTTTGGTCCTTATATGAAACAGAGCAAAATGAAGTATTTTTATTTAATTTAGTGACAATTTCATTATATTTTTAAAAAGACAGATTTAATCAGTGGTTCGAATCTCTCTTCAGTAATTTTATTGTAGTGAAGGACAAAGAAATTTGCATCATGATGGAAAACACCACATTAAGGAGCACTATAAAATGAAGAGGTCTGTAAAAGTGATCAAGAAACAATATTTTATGGTTGGAATGGTCTTCTTTAAAAGAAAAAAAATGAAGTTAACTTGGGTTCATTAAAAAGTTGTCTGAATAAGAGCAGTGGAAAATTAGACTGGCTATTTTAAAATAATTTAGCCAAAGAACAGGTGTAATACAGGCATTTCAAACTAAATGCCCCCTCACATGTACCTCAAACTTGAACAGAGAGACCACCTTGGAAATACATCCACTTTCATGTATTTGCGGATTTCTTAACAGAGGGTGAAAACAGACATGACGCTAACCACCCTTTAACCACCCTTATTTGTGCATGTTGCAGGGCTGTATTGGTGCCCTATGCAGTCCTGAAACATTCATAAATGACCACCAAGGGTGGTTAGTGTCATGTCTGTTTTTACCCACAGATTGCCAAAAATGCCATTTATTATTTTTTTGTAGTATGCACTCCTTGAAGAACTATACTGAGGCCCCGTCAGATACTCATTTCAGGTAGGTCAAACAACAGTTTGATAGTGGCTTTTAATTTTTGCTGTTCTCTGCTAGATTCATGTTAGTAATTTCTTAGCAAAAGGCTCTCTATCCCACCACTAATCTAACCTTAAGTCATGCAGTCCCCCCACAACCTAGGAACACAGATTATATGCAACATATTTCAGAGTGAGGAGAATAGCTAAATAAATATATTACACAAAAATAATCTAGGCTTTCTGTAAAAAGGCTGCTCACAAAATGCATTTGATCATGTTGGTTTCCGTTTAGATATTGCCACACTTCACGTATGCCTGAAGCACACAAGTATGAACTGGAACAATCCTTTTCAGGCCTTACATGTCAAAGCTTGCATTTTTTCCCAAGATAAAAAGAAAATCAGCTGTATAAACTGTTGCACTGGAAGACAGTTAAAGCTCTAAAATGGACAACTAAGATTTATCTTTCGCAAACTGAAAAGTAAGAAAGGTTAAAGTGTGTGTTGCATGAATGGATTTTTAGATGTTGCAAATGCATTTTTGATAGTAAGAATTATTATAAAAAAAGAGGGACCACTCAGCTGCAGCTTACACAAACAAAGTCAGAAGAAATTTGAATAATATGTATTTTATTTATTTAACAACATTTACACCCCACCCTTCCCCAAAGGCTCTTTGCTTACAAAAAACAAAGTATAATTAAAAAACATTAAAATACAAATTTACCAAAGAAATCCTCTCGCCTCAACAACCTCCTACCTAATCGCTATCCCCACCCACCCCGGCAAAACCCCCAACCTTCCCACAACCCCCCCGAAGCCCACCCAATACCACCTCCCAATTCCCTATATCCAAACCCCATCCTCACACCCCTACCCCAACCCCCCCAAATCCCTCCATTTACAGCTTTGTTACTGACCTGATTGACTCTGGCAAGATCATTTTAGCTTTCTGTGATTCAGTTTCCTCAAGAGGTAATATTTAACTTCTGAATAGGGTGCTTTGAAATTTAATTAAAATTTGCTAAGTCATCTTTGGGTAAAAGAATATGGGGATAAATAATGAGGGGGAAAGATTGCAGGCCAAAATAGAAAAACAGGTCTTTAGGGAATATCTGGCTACTCTGAATGAATTCAGATCTTCAGGGCCAGATGAATTACATCCTAGGGTATTGAAAGAACTTGAAGTACTTTTGTAGCCTTTGTCAATTATCTTTGAGAACTCTTGGAAAAAAGAGAGGGGACAGAAGACTGGAGATGGGCAAATGTTGTTCCTCTCTTTAAAAAAAGGGAAGTAGGAGGATTTGGGAAATTATAGACCAGTCAGCTTGATTTCAATACCAAGGAAGATACTATAACAAATTATAAATCAATCAGTCTATAAAGCATCTTGATTACAATGCAGGGATTTCTTGTAGCTAGCATGAATTTATTGGGAACAAGTCATGCCAGACTAATCTTGTCTACTTTGGTAGAATAACTAGTTTAGATGAGGGAAACGCTGTGGACGTAATATATCTTGATTTCAGCAAAGCATTCAACAGTTTCACATGCTTGCACAACGTGGTCTGGAACACACTAAAAGAAGGTGTACTTACAGCTGGTTGCAGAACGATACTCAGAGAGTGATCATCTATGGCTCATAATCAAACTGGAGTTGAAGTGGTGCCCCACAGGGCTCTGTGCTGGATCTGGTGGTGCTATTCAAAATTTTTACTAAAGATCTGGATGAAGGAGTGGATGGAATATATATCAGGTTTGCAGATGATACAAAATTGGGAGCGGCAGCTAACACCTTAGAAAATAGAATTAAAAAATCTTGGTAGGTGGACATCTGGGATGAAATTAACAAAATGAAATTCAATTGAGATGAATGTAAAGTTCTGCATTTGGAGAAGAAAAAGAAAGTGCAGAAGTATAAGATGCGGGGAACACTGGCTTGGCAACAGCACACGCAAAAAGGATCTAGGGACTGTGGTTGGTCACAAGCTGAATATGAGTAGATTGTGATGCAGTTGAAAATAAAAGGCTTGTGCAATTTTAGTCTGCATTAACACAAGCATGGTTCCCAAGCTGGCAGAAGTAATTCCACTGTATTCACATTGGCCACACCTCATGTGGAGTACCGTGTACAGTTCTGGGTTCCTCATTTTAAAAAGAACATTGACAAATTGGAACAGGGTCAGAAAAGGGCAACAAAGATGGCAAAGGGTCTGCAAAGCAAGTTTTATGAGGAAAGGTTGAAGGACCAGGGCATGTTTAGCCTAGAGAAGTGGAGATTAAGGGGAGACATGATAGTCTTCAAATATCTAAAGGGCTACCACCAAGGAGGCAGCAAGGCACTGTTCTGCGTTGCTATAGAGGGCAGGACTAGAAATAATGGGCTCAAGTAACAGGAAGGTAGACTTCAGTTAAATATCAGGAAAGACGTGCCAACAGTAAGAGATGTTTGGCAATTATTATTATTATTATTATTAACAAACATTTATATAGCGCCAGCAGTGTACCTGGCACTTTACAAAGTAATAAAATAGACATGGTCCCTGCCCCTAGGGCTTACAATCTGAGAGACAGGAGCTGGGGGAGAGACTTAGGAAGGGGAACAGAGGGAGAGACAAGGGGTCTAACATTCATGAAGATGCGAGGTCTCAAGTGCACGTACTTGGCTTGGTTACAATGAGAATGACAGCAGGCAGGTCCATGTTGCAAGGATAAGGGTAAACCGATCATAGGTATAGGAATAGTGGCTCAGAATGGCAATGGAACAAGGATGTCGATTAAACTCTCACTTGCTTGTGAAAGTTCAGGGGAAAATTCTGGCGTAAAGGTTTGTTTGCACCTTTGCTTCTTGCCCTGTCTCTCCAGCTCTGGGAGTGCTCTTGGCGTGGAAGGGTGCAGAGAGAAGAACAGACATAATATGGTGATGGGCGTCCTGTAGAAGCATGTGGCTTCTTAGGTTTAAGTGGCACAAGTGCCAGCTTTGACCCTGTCGGCACCCAAGTGCCCTTTGGAACGGATCCCATTGGCATCTCCTATGTTAGGGCATGGGCCAGAGCAGACGCTTCACCCCCGAGCCCATCAGTACTGGAACCTGCTCCTGCACAGCCATGGTCCAGATCAGACAGACGACAAGCTCTGTTCTTTCAGGCTTGCCGCCAACAGATGCTAAACACACCAGTGTTATGTTCAAGACCTAGGCAAAAAAGGCACTGGACATGGGCGTCGGAAACCAGCATCTTTGCCACGCGGATTGTGCAGCACCTAAAACCTTTCAGCAAGGCCATACAGCACGTACTCTATTATGCAACTGAGCCCGCTGAAAGCAGGAAGAAAAGAATTGACAGGGCTAGTAAGCATGGACTATTTATACACTGAGGGCCTAACGTCAGGGCATAAGAAAAAAAAATGGTGCTTATTATACTTTGAGTTAGGCACTTGATGGCGCTAAATACCTATAGTGGGATTTGGTGAGAGGATACCAAAGGGTATTATTACTTTTTAGGATGGAGAGATTACAGGACAGAGTAACAGCACCTTCTCACTTGGATACAAAGTGACCTATTTCCCATGATGGACTCTATGGCCACCCAGTTAGGCTTAACTCAGACTGAAGGACTGAGCTAGAAATCATAGGCAGCCATGTTTTAAAGAGACACTAGCTACTTGTACAACATTTCATCTATGGGCTGATGATATCTAAGTAGTCCATTACTGGAAATGGTATAACTTATTACAAAAATTGTAATGTCATCTTTCAATTTTGTTTTCAGATAATGGCGATAATATAAAGCCAAGTTTAAGAATATGTCTTACCTTGGTAGGAATCCGGGATGTTAACAAAAAGGCCCGACATGATGTGAGCACCTATAACAAGAGGAAAATCAGTAAGCAAATGTTTGTATTAAAAAAAAAAAAAAGCTGCACTCAGGATTGTCAAGTTACTTTTACAGACTGTACATCCCAGACACCTGAAGGTTAAAAATAACCTTTGCATGACTCTCCTACCATCTGAGTAGTTGAGCATCATTAGTCATATCCTTCCCCTGACTGACTCTCTCAGCTGACTAAGCACCTACTGCCCTGTCTAGGTCATTGACATCTGTCTGGTTTGATTGAACGGGAGTTTCCAGATCCTTAATGAAAAGTCCAGTTTGTGCATTTCACTTTGTTTCTAAAGAGAAAGAAATTTTCTCCATTAGCAGCAAGAGTAAAAAATATTAAAAGGACCTAGCTCCTACTGACTGCCAATGAAAGTCAGGTTCTTACGCACAATTTTTTAAAAATGGGACTTTGGGTCAACAGGCCCAATTTTTAACAGACACCAAAACATGAAGACAATGACCCTGATCCAGGTAAACATGACACCAACGCTTGGACGGTGTTCTAGCCTGAGCACTGGCGACCTCCTGCTCCCTGCACAGTGCACCAGTAGAGCCGTCTGGTCGGGATGGAATGCTGGCAGCCATGGAGGGAACTCCACTAGCCCCTGCAACTACTGGTCATGCCCCCTGTGCCAGGGAGCACAGGGTTGAACAGCAAAACAAATGCCCATCCAGACACCCCCATTGGGATGCCAAGGCAACCAAGGGCATCACCATGGCTTTCCAATAGGACTGACACCACTACCCCCCACCAGTTTGGGCGTCTCCATTGCCCTTTGGGATGCCTGCACTGCCCCTGAGCCTGGTTCTGAGCAGACACAGGGGCTGCGCAACAGGTGGTTGTTGCCCAAAGCTCCTAGTGGGGCAGGAGATGTGCAAGGATGACACCATTTATCCCTTTCAGTCACCCTCACACAAAGGTGTTCCCCACCTGAGGAGAAGGTGTTTCTGCATCTGTGTCCTCAATACCTGGTATGGGCTGGGCTGCTGTAGCATACCTGTGCATGGATCTCTTCAGATCCAAGGGTAAAGAGCTCCCAATTCTAGACTACTGCTCTGCCAAACACGAACGGCAACTAATCAACTCTTCCCTGCTCTGAGACACAGCAGACAGAAGAGGCAGAAGCGCCCTGTCACAGGGTAGTGAAGTGAAAGCTTACTGATTTGTTGCCCTTTTCAGTTAGGCAAAGCAGTGGCCTGAGCCCTGCCCCCCTGATCTAGAGAGTTCCACGCACAGGAACACAGCAACAGTCAGCAGCCAAGGAGCAGCACAAGCAGCTGGCTGCACATTCATGGGTTTGGATCCCCCAGTGGGACTCAGTCCCACTCAGCGCCTGCCATTGAGCCAGCTGACTTACAAGGGCTCAAGGTGCATGCACCCGGCCCTGACAGCCCCCAGCCACGCCAGCAATGGGTGGTGGCAGGGCAGGGGGACCAGGCAATGTAGGGACTTGCTGCAAGGGTGAAAAGTATTTGAACCTGCCCTGCCTTGCAGTGTCATCCCCCTTCTGGGAATGGGTGGCCTGAGTAGCGCACTCCTCATACACATGGAAGTGGTGTGGTGCCGCTTCTGAAGGCTGCAGGAGTCACCACATGGTCAGCCAGCACCATGATCGCCATCCCACTCAACCCCCGCCCCCCCTCCCCCCCAGCCCTGTCCCTTGTTCTGTTGCATCTGTCCCTTATCCATTCCTGGCCTTGCTCCATTGTTCCAGGCTCTATGCCCCCATCCAGACCAGTCTTCCTTGCAGGGGGATGTGGCACAATGGGCTTTGGGGGTATCAGCACCTTCCGCTGGTGCATCTCTCTCACACAGCAATGTAGAGTTGGTTTGGGGTCAATGATTATACCTGCTGACATCTAAGATTCAGAAATAAGTACAACTCATATCCTCTATGGGAAGAGGATGGCTTTGTAGCTAGCCATCTCATCTCAAAATCAGAAGAACAAAGACAGTATATGCCTTTCAGAACTTCTCACTTGATGTCACCCTTAGTTATTGTATTAATCATTTTAGTGTTACCCTGGTTTTAATTGTATTAGTGTTTTTAAAATGTTTTATAACTGTATTTTTATATTGTTAGCCGCCCCGAGCTGTTTTCAGGAGGGGCGAGATATAAATTTGATAAAATAAAAATAAATAAATAAATAAATGTCCATTTTAGTTGTTGGCCCACAGATCATGTCAGTTCTCTCCACCACCGCATCCCGTTACAACAAAATTGTGAAAGGTAATACACCCCGGATTTGCCTGTACAAATTATTATTATTATTATTAACAAACATTTATATAGCACCAGCAGTGTACCTGGCACTTTACAAAGTAATAAAATAGACACGGTCCCTGCCCCTAGGGCTTACAATCTGAGAGACAGGAGCTGGGGGAGAGACTTAGGAAGGGGAACAGAGGGAGAGACAAGGGGTCTAACATTCATGAAGATGC
>QEPC01012832.1:3610876-3625869 GCA_003113815.1 Sphenodon punctatus
AGAAGGGACGAAGGTGCTTAGGGGAGCAGGGAAGGCGTGGAAGGGTGAGAGAAGGGACAGAGGAGGAGTGAAGTGCACGGGCTGGAGTATGGAGGGCGATAAGTGCAGAGAGGTAGGGGGGAGCGAGGTTGTGAAGAGCAAATGGAACCAAACATGGTTTAAAGTGGTTAAGACACAGCTTATTATTTCTCTGTGCAAGCAAATTCGAACCACACTATAAAAAGGCTGGAACAAAGCTATTTTAAGTGGGTACCCCTAAAACAGCTATAACTGCAGTGCAGAGTAACAGAATGCAATCAGCCAGAATCAGACTAACTTTCCGATCTGCTATGGGCTCAGGAAAGCATCTCAAAAACTGGGGCTCTACTGTTAAACCAACACAGCTCGGGTGTTTGCATGGCTTAAGGAGGTTCAGTTAAACACGCAAGAGTACTGCTGCACCATACTGTTCAACGGTCTTGTTTGAAGGGGGAAATTGCACAGAAACGGTTTCTCATTCCACAAACCTACGGAATTCCAATGCAAAGTGCTACTCACTGGTAGCTATTATTACAAACGTGCTTGCAGACTATTACAATAGTTTGATCACTTTCAAATAATCACGTTCTAATAAAAGATCAACCCTGTTATTCCAGAAATGAATACCCAGGTTGATGGGTAACTACTATGTTGGCACTTATCACAATTTTGTCCTTTTGAAAATATTAGATTTTTTCCTGACCTTTCTTGTAACTGACTTTATTTTAGTGCCTTATGACATTTTAAAACAATTTAAAGTATTTGACATTGTCTAAATTTCCTTTAAGTAGCCCTGTTACCAAAATGGATTGGCATCCTGGGCAACTGACTTCAAAACAGAACCCTGAAGATGCATCTGCAAATTTCTCTTTCCTCTCATTGTCAAGATAAGGACACAAAAGGAATTACATATTTACAGAAACCTGTGTTCACTGTTTTCTCCATTGCTGCCAACGGGGAAAAAGCAATAAATATGGGTCCCCTGCATATTTTGTTAGCTAAACTATTGTTCTAGAGAGAGGTTTCTGCATAATACATAGAATATTCTAGCTTCATCAAATGCCTGTATTTTCCTCCAAGCACAGATGCGTTGATCTGTTCTAATTTCTGTTTCATCTTTCATGAAAGAAGTAGGACAATCTCATCACAAGGTTAGTATATGCTGAAGTAACAAAAAAGCGACTATATCCACAACTATTGTCTTTATATACAATTGTCTTTACAGTTTTTTATGTATGTTTTTCAACGTTTTTTGATTGTATGATGATATTACCTCATTTATAGATAAGACATACATACATTTGTGTCATTAATAAATGTATATATTTTCCATACATTTTTAGTTGTGGATGTAGTAGCTTTTTTGTTAGCTGGTTTGGTGCTACTGTAGTTTGTGTTGTTACCCTCATTTTACTGTAGTTTACTGCTCAAGGCCATGAGGATGATTTGTGAAAACCCAAAATATAGTTACCAATGACTTTCATTGGGAATTATGCACATAACTGACATTTTCATGGGCAATGCAGAAAGAAAGAGAAAGAGAAAGAAAGAAAAGAAAAGAACAGGACACACAACATGTACCTTTAAACAATTCTTCATTTTACCTGAAACATCTGGCACAAACTGATACAGGGCCGGATAACTCTCCCTTCATAACTCATGTTACCTGGAAAGGGCTGGCCTTTCCTCATTCTATCACATGGGGAGGGCTGATGTCACTTCACTGCCTGTTTTCCTTTCTCTTGTAATCATGTCTGTGCTGAACATCATGACATTACTGCACTCTGCAAAAGGGGCAGTGCCACTCCCAACTGGTTATTCCAGCCAGCTGTCAGCCTGACCCAAACCAGGTCAGGTCAAGATTACACCTCACCTTGGATCTGACCCTTTACATTAGGTACTGTTGAGTTTGGGTTGGGACAGATGGCTCTACTGCTGTCAGCTCACCAACCAACCAGCTGCCACCTCAGCACTGTTGCTAGGATCCCTACCAACCATCTTTGTATGAGAATGGGCAGGCGGGGGTGGGGGGCACCCCCTGCCTGTACCAGACCTGAGAGACCGTGCCATGTTTTTGCCTAATATTGAGGTAATGCCTGTTCTGAATTTTTATTTCAACTCAATGTTTATGGATTGGATCCCTTATTACCAAACTACTTGTATGGTACACCTAGCAGAAATTGTGAGAATGTATACCAATTCCCTTGCCCTACCCTACCAGATTCAGGGGTGCTGTAGGGAAGACAATTTTCCTACCCCAGAATTGCAGGTGAAATGTTTTCCCACCCCCCAAAAGGTGACTAGCTTTTTACCTGCAGCAGTAGCCAAGAAAGCCAGCCACATTCCAGCTCCAGAACTGGTCAAATTTGCTCATTTCTGGAAAGTAAGTATGAGTGGTATTAGGGTCTTCAAGTCTGCAGTGTACTTTTGGGAGGTGAATCAGATTTTTATTGACCTTCATTTAGAGAACACTTGAATCGATAATTGTATCATCAAATCAAATTTTAAATTTAAATATTATAGATTAGATTCAAACAACTGGAAAAGCACAGTATGATTCAGAAGGGGGCTTAGGAGAAATACAGTGTGAAGTTTAACAAATACAGAATGTTTAACAAGTGCTTTGGTGTGAGGATTTGAATGGCTTGCATAATAAGGAATGAAGGAAACAGACCAGGAGATAGCATCTTATTCAAAGCACATAACTAGGCTGAGGTATCCAGTTCACTACACTGTGCTTCTGTGTCTTAATGTTGCTTTTTCCCAAGTGTGTAGACAAGATAGGTTTTGCTATGTGAATACTATTTAAACATTAACTATATCTACACACACAAATATAAGCACATGAGCTATCAAATTAATTCTATTTAATGGTCTGAGGTACACGTAGCATAAACCACCATGTAACAACTGCACAACAAGCAGATACGTCATCACAGATCTCAAAGTAGTAGCTGTACATCTGAAATTAACCCTAGGAAGTCAGAAAATTCCACTTTACTAATTTGGTGTTGGGGGGGTCAAAGAGGCCCGAATTAAGCCATAATTAAAACACAACAGGGGGGCTAATTTGAAAAATCACACTAGCTGTCTAGAAACAAAATAATACTTTATCAAGATTTTTCATGGGGTGGACTGTTATAGGAACAACACAAAAAGAAATGGGGTCAATATTACCCCACAATGTTAATACCACCAACTACACAGGAATGGCAGCGGGGTCTAATTGACCCCACCATTTTTTGAGACATGAAATATGAACACATTGCAAAAGTAACATTTTCAACCAAACGAAAATAAAGGCACTTTAAGTAGGTTAAGAAGGGGGTTAAGAAGGTTAAACTTAAGAAATGCAGGCAGCTTAACGGCTCTGCAAAGCAACAACACAATTGCAAAGCTGAGCTTTCAGCTGGGGTGATAAATATTTAAGTGTTTAACCAAGCAATTAGTGATTCTATCTAATTATCTTTGTATTCCTCTGAGATGGCTCCAGGAAGTCTCCTGATCTGCCTTTAGATTATTATTATTATTATAAGTATTTATATAGCGCCATCAACGTTACCTGACGCTTACAAAGAATAAGATAGACATGGTCCCTGCTCGAGAGCTTACAATCTAAAAGAGAGGGGAAGGGGAGACAGGGAAGGGGGAACAGAGGGAGAGACAAGGGATGCGACATTCATGAGGATGTGAGAGCTCAGGTACACGTTCTTGGCTTGGTTACAGTAAATTGGGAGTTTGCAGATAACAGGTGCTTAGCAGGAGTTCGGAAGGGCGGAGCGGAAGAGGTGGGTTTTGAGGAGGGACTTGAAGGCATGGAGGGTGGAGGCAAGGTGGACGAGGGCAGGGAAGGAGTTCCAGGCATGCGGAGCAGCAAGGGAGAAGGGACGAAGGCGGTTGGGGGAGCAGGGAAGGTGTGGGAGGGTGAGGGAGGGGATGGAGGAGGAGCGGAGCAGAGTTTTGAACAGAGCTAAGGGGAGAAAGGTGGGAGCAGGGAAGGCCAGCGAGGAGGAGGTTACAATAGTCGAGGCGTGAGATGACTAGGGCGTGGATGAGAGTTTTGGCAGAGGAGACAGGCAGAAAAGGGCGGATCTTGGCAATTTTGTGAAGGGAGAAGTGGCAGGATTTTGCAATGGAGTCAATGTAGGGTTTGAAGGTACAGTGCAAGATGAAGATGAAGCCCAAGCTGCAAGCTTGGGGGACAGGGAGGATGGAGACCCCGTCAATGGCAAGCGACAGGGAAGAGGGAGAGGAAGGAGTGGGAGGGAAGATAAGGAGTTCAGTTTTCGCCATGTTCAGTTTGAGTTGGCGTTGAGACATCGAGGCAGAGATAGAGACAGTTGGTGAGACAAGCTTGAACAGAGGGGGAGAGGGAAGGAGTGGAGAGAGAGTTGAGTGTCATCAGCGTATAGGTGGTATTGGAAGCCGTGGGAGGCAATGAGTTTGCCTAGAGATTGGGTGTAGATAGAGAAGAGGAGCGGGCCAAGGACGGAGCCTTGGGGAACCCCGACCGAGAGGAGTAGGGAGGAGGAGTTAGGAAGAGATACATTGAAGGAGTGGTCAGAAAGGTAGGAGGAGAACCTGTCAAGGACAGAGTCCCAGAATCCAAGGGAGTGGAGCGATTCAAGCAGGAGCGAGTGGTCAACAGTGTCAAAGGCAGCAGAGAGATTGAGGACCAGAATAGAGTAAAGGCGGTTAGATTTAGCCACAAGAAGATCGTTGGTGATCTTAGCAAGAGCGGTTTCAGTGGAGTGAAGGGGGCGGAAGTCAGATTGGAGTGGGTCAAGGGAGGAGTTGGCAGTGAAGATGTTGAGGCAACAGGAATAGACAACCCATTCAAGGAGCTTGGAAGCAAAAGTGAGCAGCGAGACAGGACGGTAATTAGAGGGTTCAGAGGGATCCAGAGTGGACTTTTTGAGGATGGGGGAGACAGTGGCATGTTTAAAGGCAGAGGGGACGGAGCTGGTAGAAAGGGAGAGGTTGATGATGTGCAGGAGGGGAGGGGCGATGGTGGAGGCAATGGAGGTCAGGAGGCAGGATGGAATACAGTCGAGGGGGCAAGTGGAGGGGTTGGAGGAGGAGATCAGGGAGGAGATTTCATCAAAGGAGGAGGGAGGGAAGGAGGACAGAAGAGAGGTGGGGGAGGAGGTAGAGGGAGTAGCAGGGGGAGAGGACTTGGAAGCGATATCCAGGTGGTTCTGGTCAATCTTAGAGGTGAAAAAGAGAGCAAGATCCTGAGCAGAGGGAGAAGGAGGACAGGGGGGGTTTGAGAAGGAAGTCAAAGGTGGAAAAGAGTCGGCGAGGGTCCGGGAAGCAGGACTCAGTGCAGGAGGCAAAGTACTACTGTCTAGCGAGGGAGACAGCAGTTTTCAGTGATGAGAAGCAGAATTTTACGGGGAGGAAGTCGGTGTAGTAGTGGGATTTGCGCCAGAGGCGTTCCACAGCCTGGGTACAGGAGCGGAGATGGCGAATGGTGGGGGTGAGCCAAGATAACAACCTTACTTCAAACAGGTGTTGACGCTTCCTGACAAAAGGGTGACTTAGCAAGTAAATGGATGGGTGGAAACTACCCCATACGACAGGCAAGCAGCTATGACGAAAAAAACAGTTTTGAAGGTTCACACCAGGAAGGTGATAATTGGTAAAAAAATATACAACATGCTTTATGTTTGTAAACTGGTTTCTTTAGACTGGGGTATAACAGTTCCCCCAAATGCCTTTGTAGTGATATTTTTGTACACACGAAAATGTCATTTAGGAACACAGACACAATGTGCTCTTATTTTTCTATTTCCTCCTTTCTCACAAAAAATGGAAAGAACAGGTTCTGGTTTAAACATTTAAATAAATAATAAAAGAATAAACAATTTTGACAGCATTTTGGGGGTCAATATTACCCCCCCAGCACCCTAGGTGCATAGTACTTTTAGTTTCCCATGCAATGCAACTGCATCAGAGTAAAAACCTTAAATAAGAAAAATTACAAGTGCAGGGGGCATGAAACACCACAGGGCAATAATACATGAAGTATGGAGTGGTAGAAGTTTGCTTCAAGAGTTTTATTAACTTTGTATCCCTCTCGGGTCAATTTGACCCCACCTATGGACCTAGTGTTAAGTCTGGCACCTAAAACAATAAAACCAGTTTACTGAATAGAATAGTAACTAAGATTCAAATGCTATTCAATTTTAGACTTCTAAGTTGTTGTTTTTTAAAAAAATTATATAATTTTGCTATATTTATTTGTATAACTTATCTACAATTTATTTAAGGGCAGAAAAAATGATGCAGAAGCCTTCTGAGCTACTCTGAAAGGATATTAGCTAGCACATAAAGATGAACAGTGACTTGTATGCAGCGTAGCATATTTTATTGATGCCAGTTTTGCAGTGCCAATAGAAAGGGCAGAAAGAGCTGTTATTTGTAAGACATTCAGACAGGGGCTTAACACACAAAAAGAAAGCCACTGTCTCTTTGGGACACAGCAGTAATTAGCTTAATCCAGTGTAGTAACATGCTACCAAAAAGTCAGAGGCAGACATTTCACATATCTTTGAAAAACATTACAAACTATCATATTAAGAGTGAAATTCTGAACAAAGCTTCCAACTATTTTTTTGCGCAATTTCTCTCTTGACAAAAAATATAAAAAATAAATCCTTATGCTAACAAAGCACAACAGTTTACTTTTTTATGGGTGCGCCCCAGGAATATTTGTAAAAATGTAAGTGACAAAACGGTTAGCGTGATCCTCCAGTCCTCACAGACAAAACTCCCGTTATCACTGTTAAAAGACAAACTGTAAAGAAAACCCTGACCTATCTGAAAAGCGACTACTATCGGATCAAGGTTATCTGAGGTAACCTATGCAGTCCCTTTTGCTGTTGGATCTTCATAGGCCCTTTTCACACAGGCCGCAGTGGGGGGGGGGGGGGAGATGGGTGTGCACCGCGGTGCGGGAGCAGCTGTTACACGGGCGCTCACCCATCTCCCCCCCCCTCACCTCCATGCACGGAGCAACCCATTATCGCCAGTTGCTCTGTGTGTGGGCGAAGGTGGAGATGGGTGGACCACAGGAGCGCACATGCACACCTACCCACTGGCCGTTGCCATCACACGGGCACCCCCCTATGCTCAAGCAGCGGATTTGCATGAGCATGGGGGAGAAGCGGTGCATCTAGTGTGAAAAAGTTCCATAGTTCACAATCATTACGTATTTACTCTCTCAATATTCCAAACAGGCATACTATTATCCCCATTTTACAGGTGGAGAATGGATGGAGTCACACTAAATTTGGCCAAGATAAAATTAGAAGCCTGTGAAGATAATTAATGCCAGGTCCCCCTAAATTCTGGATTAGAGCTCTAACTGCCATGCCGTCCTTCTTGTCCACATCCGAATTCCCCCCACCCTGCATATTCAGGTTAATATAGAACAAGCCAAACCATATTAAAAAAATTATCAATTAAACATGATTAAACTCTTCTAATTGCAATTTTAACCAAGAGTAGTAAAAATCATGTAAAATGCACATTTAACTGTCTTCTCTAAATCACTACGTCCTATTCTCTACTGCAGTCAGTTCAACCACTGACATCCTGTAGCCTTGTACAAACTAAAAACAGCAGTTATACTTCTTCACCTTAGACCTAGATTTTCCCAATTTAACAATGAAGCACTTTTTAAGCTCATCATCAATAAATTTAGTCTAAACTGAGTATTACATTGCACTCAATAGAAGAACACCTGCTTGGTAAACAGAAATATTGAAAGAAGAAAAATTGTTAGAAAATATTTTTTAAAGCATTTGTTTCTGTAGAGATCCATAGCCGACAGAAATCTCTATTTATTTGCCAGAATAAAATGACTATTTCAGTAAACAATAAGTTGCCTAGAAAGCCTCAAATTGGTACGTTTACAGTAGTAATAAAGAGATGCAGCATATTGCTTTTCATTATATTTGTTTTCCAGGGTTATTACGTACATTGGCAATTTTATTATACACTTAGATTACCCATCACAGAACCATAACTAATGTCATTTACCAAATTAAGTATGAAAAACACAATACACTATATTTTTAACATTATTAAGATAGCCTGGTTTTAGACTAATTTTGCATTTGGTCTTAAAAATATGCATCTGATCAGACTACTCTATTGTATACTGAAATGATTTGTATATCACAAGAAAATTAAATGCATCAGCACGGTTCATGAGAATCTGAAAATAAGCATCTCCCAATACAATCAATTTATTATTTTGGGGGGAGCCATGTCAAACCAAATTTTAAAAATCCTGATAATTAAAGCAGGAATATAAAAAAAGAGTATATTATGTTTATTCTATTTTACAGGTTCACCTTCTCCCTTTTGACATATGGATACTGCCAACTGTAATGGATCAGCCCCACAGCTCATGTTTTACAGAAAGGTGACCATCACAGATAAATGTTTATTGTTCAAATTGTGTTACTTTTAAGTCACAGATTTTCTACCTCCTGTTCTCCTAACTTCCAATGCCATTTCCTCAATTTTTTTCTGCACCAAGCAGTTCCGATCTCTTTTGCTACAAGTTACCTAGAAGAACATGACAGCAACACACTGCTGATGTACTTTCCAAATTAGACTAGAATCGTCCATAATTTAGCTCTGCTGGAAGTGGCTGCAACCCCACTGAATTCAAATGAGACATTTTTCACTTATGTCAAGGTTGAATTTTACTCATACCATTTTGTCCAGCTTAGTTTTAAAATGTCACCCTGGGGTTTCCAGGATTATTTCCCTTGGGACAAGGTACCACATTACCCCTCCCACGCCACTGTCCAGAAAGTTTCCTCTTAATTTACCTTTGCTACACTGTAAGTTCTTCTATTACTCCTCTTCTACTCCCCTTCTATTCAGTTAATTCTTCTACCTCCCTGGTGTTTACACTTTTTTGGTATTAGACTGAGACTGCCAGCTTTCCCATGCCACTTAGTTGGCACCTTGCTAGAGTACACGTATAGTTAAAGCCTTGTCTAGACTAAGGATTTGCTTTATTTCAGCCGCCAGTGTAACTGCCCACAGTTCAAATCCCTAAACTTGAACAGACTTGGTGGCTGTTGACACTGGGGCATATCTGACCCTGCATAAAACTGGGATATGCTCCACTAGCATAGATTCCAACTTTGTTCTTCTGCACCAAGGGCTACACCATTGCAAGCCATCTTGAGCAGTGCAAGGCCAGAAAGGAGACATTGCTGGCCAGGATAGTCAACACCTCCCTTAGCGAGGACAGAATGCCGGACTTCCTCAAGGTGGTGGTGGTGCGGCCTCTTGAAAAAAATAAACATCCTTGGACGTTGACATCCTGACCAGCTATCAGCTGGTCTCTAACCTTCCCTTTTTAGGAAAGGTTATTGAGCGGGCGGTGGCTCGTCCGCTTTAGGAGCATCTGGATTGAATCAGTTTCCTAGATTCCACAGAGTCTGGCTTTTGTCCGGGTTATGGAATGGAGACTGTGCTTGTGGCCTTGGTTGATGACCTCTCCCGAGAGCTGGACCAGGGTTGTTCAACCCTGTTGATCCTATTAGCTCTCAGCTGCATTTGATACCATTGATCATGAGTTGTTGGTGACTCGGACTGAGCCAGAGTGGTCAGGACTGTCCTTGAATGGTGCTGCTCCTTCCTGGCTGGTAGAACTCAACGTGTGGTGCTGGGTGATCGTTCATCTTCTCCCCAGGGCCTGACATGTGGAGTCCCCAAGGTTCCATCTTATCCCCTCTATTGTTCAACGTGTATATGCAGCCTTTGGGGGAGGTCGTCCAGGTGTCATCAATACGTTGATGACAACCAACTGAATCTCTCTTTTTCATCAGACCCAGGTCTAGCAGTCTTAATGCTCACTCAGTATTTCCCAGCTGTGGGGGAAGCCATCTGAAGTTGAATTCACACAAGACGGAGGTGATGGTTGTGGGGAAAGTGGGGAGAGTGATGGCCCCCATCACTGATGGGGTCTGTCCTCCCCTGGTATCTCAGGTCCGTAATCTGGGGGCACTCCTAGACCCGCAGCTCTGCCTGGATGTCCAGGTGGCGGCTGTGGTGAAGGGCGCATTTTGCCAATTACATCTGGTGTGACAGCTTAAGCCGTATGTCTCAGACATCGACCTTGCCACGATCATCCATGCTTTAATTATCTCGAGACTAGACTACTGTAATGTGCTCTACGTTGGGCTACCCCTAGTGACGGTCCGGAGACTGCAGCTGGTGCAGAATGCAGCGGTTCGTCTCCTTAGGGTGACGAGTTGTCGCGTGCACATTACTCTGGTGCTCCGTTCTGTGCGCTGGCTGCCAATAGTTTTCCGGGCCAAATTCAAGGTGTTGGTTCTGACCTTTAAAGCCCTGAATGGCCTGGGCCCCATTTATCTGCAAAACCGCCTCACCCCGAGTCCTGGATTGGCCTCTGCGGTCAGCCAGAGGCGCCCTCCTTGATGTTCCCCGGGTGTCGACTATGAGGGCGTTCTTAGTGGCCACACCGTGGCTGTGGAACTTCCTCCCATCGGAGGTCTGCCTGGCCTTAGACCTCCCCTCTTTCCATAGACGGTGTAACCCTGGCTGTTCCTCAGGGTCTTTGATGAGGGAGATAGGTGATGGGTGGGGGGTTGGATTAGGGTTTTTTCTGCTTGAATTATTTTAATATTTTATATTGTGTGATTTTATGTGTTTTTATGATGTTAGCCACCCCGAGATGCAGGAGGGGGCAGCATAAAAATGTGAAGTAATAAAAAAACAAAAAAAACAAACTGGAGCAAGTCCCCAGTTAAGACACACATTCTACATTCTTTCTTACGTTCTGCAGCTATAACACTTTGCACTTCTCTAGTGCCTTTATGCAAAGGACTTGAAGTGCTCTATAGACACTGCTAAATCATCCCTAACATCTCTACTGTAGGCTAGAAGGTGGCACAAAGATGTTCAATGATTTACCCAAAGTGTAAGTCAAGTAAAAGGCAAAAAATAATTGGCCTAAAAATAATTAGGCTATGTGTAATTCTGATTAATCTCAATAGGTTGTATGTGTTTTAAAATCTGGAACAGGACCTAGATACCCCAAACTTGAGTTCCAAGGATATAAGAATTTTAGTTCCCAGACCCATCTGTTAAAGGTGTTGTATAGGTTCCCTTTCATGGCAAGGACAGAAAGATCAGAAATTGAGTGTAGAGAAAGTAAGGTTGCCGTGTTGGTCCCAAATATATATAAAAATTAAATAAATAAATATAGGCAATAGAGACAAAGTAGTAGTCCAGTGATATCTTTTATTGGACCAACTACAGTTGGTGGAGGCGTGCAAGCTTTTGGACCTTCTTCGGAGCTTTTGTGAGGTCCGAAAACTTGCATATCTCCACCAACTGTAGTTGGTCCAATTATTATTTATTATTAACAAACATTTATATAGCGCCAGCAGTGTACCTGGCACTTTACAAAGTAATATAATAGACAGGGTCCCTGCCCCTAGGGCTTACAATCTGAGAGACAGGAGCTGGGGGAGAGACTTAGGAAGGGGAACAGAGGGAGAGACAAGGGGTCTAACATTCATGAAGATGCGAGGTCTCAAGTGCACGTACTTGGCTTGGTTACGATGAGAATGACAGCAGGCAGGTCCATGTTGCAAGGATAAGGGTAAACCGATCGTAGGTATAGGAATAGTGGCTCAGCAGGATAAAGAGTCAGACAGAGCAGAGCGAAAGAGGTGAGTTTTAAGGAGAGATTTGAAGGTATGAAGGGAGGGGGCAAGGCGGATGTGGACAGGGAGGGAGTTCCAGGCATGGGGGGCAGCAAGTGAGAAGGGACGAAGGCGCTTAGGGGAGCAGGGAAGGCGTGGAAGGGTGAGAGAAGGGACAGAGGAGGAGCGAAGTGCACGGGCTGGAGTATGGAGGGCGATAAGTGCAGAGAGGTAGGGGGGAGCAAGGTTGTGAAGAGCTTTATAGGTGAAGACTAGGAGCTTGTGCAGGATTCGTTCAGGAAGGGGAAGCCAGTGAAGCGAAGAGAGGAGGGGCTGCACATGGTCGAAGCGACTGGCGAGGTAGATGACCCTGGCAGCAGAGTTTTGGACAGAGATGAGGGGAGAAAGGTGAGACCGGGGAAGGCCAGTGAGAAGGAGGTTACAGTAATCGAGGCGAGAGATGACCAGAGCATGAACAAGAGTTTTGGCAGACGAGACAGAGAGAAAAGGGCGAATCTTAGCAATGTTATGGAGGGAGAAGCGACAGGATTTAGCAACAGAGTCAATGTAGGGTTTAAAAGAAAGGGCTGAGTCAAAGATGAAGCCTAGGCTACGGGCTTGGGGGACAGGCAGGATGGTGACTCCATCAATAGTTATTGACAGTGAGGAAGGAGAGGAAGGATGAGGGGGGAAGATAAGGAGTTCAGTTTTAGCCATGTTGAGTTTGAGTTGACGTTGAGACATCCAGGTAGAGATGTCAGAGAGACAGTTGATGAGACGAGCTTGAACAGAGGGAGAGAGAGAGGGAGTAGAGAGATAGAGTTGAGTGTCATCAGCATAGAGGTGGTATTGGAAGCCATGGGAGGCAATGAGTTTGCCTAAGGATGAGGTATAGATCGAGAAGAGGAGAGGGCCAAGAACAGAGCCTTGAGGAACACCAACTGAGAGGGGGAAGGAGGAGGAGGCGGAGTGTAAGACATCACTGTAAGACATCACTTAAAGACATCACTGTACTACTTTGTCTCTATTGCCCGAAATCAAGTGGTCTCTCTGAGAAGTCACTAATACCCACAGTAGAATCAGTGCTTTTGCCCATAATTCTTTTTGGTGCAAGCTCAAAAGTACATCAAATGAAGTGCATCAAATTATGTGACTGGCATGCATAGGTCTCTTCCCTGAGGAATGCTGATAATGGCTGTCAAAGTAGTTTGAATTATATCTTTTACTGGACCAACTATTGTTGGTGGAAATGTGCAAGCTTTCGGACCTCACAAGGTCCTTCCTCAGGCAAGGAGGAGTCATAACTGTAAACCTTAGGAAGGACCGTGTGAGGTACGAAAGCTTGCACATTTCCACCAACAATAGTTGGTCCAATAGAATCATCATTTGAACTACTTTGTCTCCACCTCTCTCACTCGGGACCAACACAGAAACATCACTGTGGATAATGGCTGTCCTAGAGAGGCTTTGTACTTGCTGCTTTGGCAGGGTATTGGGCCTGTCCAAGTAGAGGTGTCTTGGGTAGTAGAGAGTTTGCTCCTGATAATCGGGAGTTGTATGAAAGCCAGCAATGTGGGTAACAACTTTACTGAATACCAAAAAGAACGGACTTAATTTAGATATGGGCTTTATAAGCCACTATAGAAATGTGCAACAAACTGCCTGTGTTTTACACCTGCTGTGCTCTTTACATTGTATTCATTTTAGTATGCTAAATACCTCCTTTCCTACCCCATTGTTTGTTCTTATGATTGATTCTAGCCGAAGATTATTCACTTTCCTTCATTGTATTTAAAATGATTACATTTAAAATTTGTATGCCTTTCCCCCTCCAATAGCTCCCAGGATCCCAAATTATTTTTTTCTTTTATTAGACCAACTATTGACCTTGTACACAGTAATCAATACATGACCTTGTGCACAGTTCTGACTCGTTACAGGTCTGAGGAAGGGCCCTGTATGACCCCAAAGTTTGCACACACTCACTAACAGTAGTTGGTCCAATAAAAAGTATATGAACTACTTGTCTCCCTTACATCTGGGACCAGCATAGCAACCCCCCCCCCACACACACACACGTTATGCATTCAATATATTTAGAAAGTTAAGCTAGGTTCACAGGTTGCCTTTACCAGTGGATTTAAAAACAACTTCAACTATGGCTTGTCTACCATGCAGCCAAAATTGCTTTTTAAACCTCCCCCACTCTCTCCGATGCTTGTACTGTTTCACTAGTGGAGGCCTCGCTCCTTTCTTGTCCAGAACCTGTATGTTTTTAGCAAAAAGCCTACTTTACCTTTACAGGCTATATAAGAGCTTTTGCCCTGTGCCAAAAATTTCGAGTCACTTTCTATGTGCTTTAGGTTTTCTGAATATTGCAGAGAATGTCGCAAGAACAGGTGGTCTTTGTAATATCAAGTTCTACAAAGACCGCAGTGGCATTATTTAGAAGAAAATACCCCTGAAGAAGCTCTTGTGAGCGAAATGTTGGGTAAATTTACATCTACAGTGTGCACAAGAAAGGAGTGAGGTCTCGGTGTAGGCCCCTCTTCAGAAAGATTTGGACCCATTTAGTGGACTGTTCTTAGTGACAGCTTATTGCTTGCTCTTGGAAGACCTATCTGATTTGTATAAATGTTTATTGTGTGAAAGTATCTGATTGCATAGTCTCTGTGGAGGCTTTTTCTTTCAATCTGTTTTTCAATCTCAAAGGAATCTTTGTTATGTACACTATCACATTTAGCGTTTACAGCAATATGTAGGATGATTATGAAGTAAATAGCTGTGTTTTGGTTACCTGTTGTGACTCAGGAATTTTTTCTTCTATAGATTTTGGGTATAGCTTTTTGTTGCTGGTTGTTATAGATTTATGCTACACCCTTATACCTGTATGTTATAAGTATCACTAGTGGTGGTGGCAGTGCAGACAGCAGAAAGCTTCTGGTGGAGGATGTTTTGCAGACTGGCAGCAAGGGGGTTTACATCACAGTAGCTGGAGTACCAATCTTAAAGCAACAAAAAGATATTGGTCCTTCCCTGACTTAAAATGGTTTAGTTTTATGTCCAGCAGCAGTTTTATGTCCAGTCTACGATAGCCATCTTACGATTGCCAACCCAAGTGGAGAGGATGTGACGGAGGAACATAGGGTCACACACGTGTAACACGGGCCTACATGTAAACTACAAGTCTGGTAAATATGTAAAGCAAAAGGTTCCACATGTATGTAATGTTACAACTGAGAACTGTAAAACCCAGATCAGGACTGTGAC
>QEPC01012832.1:3629120-3654902 GCA_003113815.1 Sphenodon punctatus
TTACAGGAAGGCTTTACAGATCCTGCACCCCAACCTGTGAACTCCACTCAGGGGCAGGAAAACCCCAAAGAGGAGTCCCCAAACCAGCCAGAAGGCAGGGGAGGACAAGACTCGGGGGGTGAACTGCATGTTCCCATCTCACATGGGGAACTGAAGCCAATGGATCAACCTGATTCTGAGACCCAGGACTTGGCACTCCACCTTACACAGGAGGGACCAAATCCTGCAGAATCAAACCGAGTAACCACCACGGGAGGAGTTAGAGGCTGCAGACGCCCCTACTCAATCCAGGGGGTTGCAGGATGGCCTGGAGGTTTGCTGTCCTACCTTAAGAGAAGGTGGGAAGCCGCTAACTGAACCGAAAGGGTTACAGGCAAGCCGGGAGGTGGAGGATTCTACCTTAAGAGAAGGCTGGAAGGTGCAGGAAACCTTTTCCGGGATGGAGGGGGAAACAATAGATACCTCTTCCCCAGGGATAAGAAATGTCCTAAACGGGCAGGAGCATCAGTCTAAGAGTGAACTGTGCACCTCTGCCTTACCTAAGGAGGAGCAGGGAAACGCTGCTGAAGTAGAGACTGGAGGGGAGGAAACGGTTAACAGTGTCCAGGGTCAAGCTGCTGCACTTGGTAAACTGCATCCTCCAGAGTTTTGTGCGGGGAGGTCTGAAGGGACACTTGGGGGCTCTCACACCCATGTCACAAAGTCAGACTCCCAAGAAGGAGAAATACATGGTTATACGGACCCAGGGGATCCTGGAGGTACAAACAGAAGTTGGGGGCAGGGCACAAGAAAGGCTGCTCACAATAGCCCCTCCACAAAAACAGTGCTTGGCTGGGTGATTGATTTGAATGCAAAGACATCCACACACAGCATCGCAGTCATGGGGGAAATGCAAATGCCACAGAACAACAATCTACTCACTGGGAATTACAACATTGCTCCTGGTGAAAAGTGTTTTCAAATGCAGAGTTACACAGGCAACACAAGGGGGGGTTCTCAGTAGTGTAAAAGGTATCACACTTACTCCACACTCCCTCTTGTGTCTCCTAATAATACTTTGATGTACAGTCTGGATAGTCCAGGTAAAACAGACAAAAAAGTTATGCCAAGGGGAACAGACATACAGTTAATGAGAAACAGGCTGCCAGATAATCTGGAAACATGGCCAAAGTTTGTAACTGGGGAACAAAAGTTGTTAACATGGCGTTCCCACCCATTTGTCACAGTCTTATTCAGACACCTCAGGGTATACTAATCAGAGAACCCAGAGAGTAAAGAGTCTGTAAACGGGAAGGATCGGGCCCTTGAGTGACAAGGGGTTGTCCCTGCGGCAGGCTTGAATCAGCCAGAGAGAGAAAATTGATCCAAGTGAGCTGTGTGCGAGGGAAACGGAGTCACTCAAACGCGGTAAAGTGGGGGTGCGGACCTCCAACCCGTGACAGAAGAGTCTATGGTACCAATCATGGGGGGCAGAAGGGGGGGGGCGGTGTTTGAATATCTTGCTATGCAACTTAGATATGAGATGGTGCTTCTTTTTTGCAAAGTCCAGCACCATGTACAAGGTACTTTACATGTATCAATAGCTTTGTGGGTATGTTGCTGATTTGTAAACAGTTTAAATATGTTATCTAACCACGAAATCAAACCAATGCCTACACCACTTATTTTTTTAGCATTTTCATTGCCTCCCTCTATCAGCCAAGTAGAAATGTTTTATAAAAAAGGAATTTTGGTACTATCCTAGCACTAGAAATAAAAGACACTACACAGAAGAGTGATTGTTTCTTATGCATTTGCCTTTTGTTATCATATATCCCCTGAAGCTTTATTATATAAATGATACAAGAGTGGAATTGACTTGCCGTTCTAAAAAGCCTGGGCTTCATCCTCCTCCAACAGTTGCCTTTATTACTAACATTAGTATTCTCTAATGCTACTGTTAGCAACTATCCCAGTTCTATTCTCTAATGCAGAGCTGGCAGACTTTCTTCCTTTTGACTAAAGCCTCTGCAGGTATTAATGATGGAATGCTATTCAGTCATCTGCACAACTTCCTCCTTCTCCATTCACGGAGCTTCCCTCTGCGACTGTGGGATAGTAACCATCTTGGTGCAGATAAAACGGGTAGCAGCTTCATATGCTGAGTATGATGCTATTTCTACATAGAAAGGAGTGTGGAAATAGGCTTTGTTTATGCCATGTTTTTCTTCCTCATCTTGAGATGTCAAACTAAATACACAGCAAACTACATTATTCCCCCAAGTATCATGAAGTTGCTGTGTTTTAAATCCTATGTATAACATGCATACAATAAATATGAAGTTTTTTCTATTAAAAACCAACGAACAATTAAAAAAACCCAACCCCAACCACCCACAACTTCCGAAGGATTTAATTTAAATTGTTTTTGCCCTATAAAAGGAATGATTGTAATAAAGTAGCCCTCCTACCTATCCATGCTTGCTTTGGCTATCCATTACGGTCTATAAAATGGTCATTAAATTTGGTACATCTCAATCTTCAACATTAAGTTTGCTTTTGAAGGAAGACCTATTTTACATATTGCCAAAGGCATTTATTATTCAATAATAATAAAAAAACAATACTATCTTCCTACCAAAAAAATCCTATATCTATAACCACACACTATGGGGCTCAGATATTCCAGGTCTTCTACAAAAAAATGTAGTATTTATGAAAGATACTAGATTATTAACCCAGGAGAATATAATCCTTGATTTATCTACCGTAGAAGGCTATTTGGGGTTAAATCAGCATTTTCTGACTCCTCTCTACTTGCTAATAAAAGTATCAGTAAGATAGAGAGCCCAATGACCTCATTTCCTCTTCTCTGTATGGGGAGCAGTGAGATGTTGCTGAAAGTGAGCTGCCCCAAGTGGCACTGCTGTGTCAGAAACTTTGCCTAGTTTTTTTCTCTCCCAAGGATCATATCTTTTTAGCACAACTCTATTATTAATTATTATTGTTATTATTATTACTATAGCACCAGCAGTGTACCTGGCACTGTACAATCAGTAGTTGTAATCAGGTCCTTACCCCAAGGGGCTTACAATGTAAGCGAGACAAGGATGGGGGAGACAAGGGAGAGGTTAACATTAGGAGAGACAAGGACACACTTAAGAAGAGAAGGATACTCATTGTCCCCACCTCCCTCAACACCACCCTACTGAAATACAGAGACAAACATTACTCAGAGGAAAAGACTAGACAATGAGTCAAGCTCCGTTTTTGGTGGCACTTTAAGTGTCCCTTACAGGGTTTCCACTAAAGTAAGTGATGCAGCCTGTCTTTGCTTAGTTTATAAGCTTTAACAGTAGAACAGAGTGCAATGGCCATTTGGTGCTCCCTTTGATATGTGCTTCAACTTAAAGGCAAAAAGTGATGAGAACAGCATATATATCCCCTTCCACAGAATACTTGTACTTTCCCTTGTAGTGTGTCAAAGAACACCTACTTGATAGAATAGAGGGGGTGTGGGAAAACACACCCACTGTGTCCTAAATTCCCATAACTGACAAATAGTGAAATCACAGGTGGTCAAGGAATTCTCAAAGGGTCAGAGTATTGAGTATTGTGTTATATTATTGTGCTTTTGAGATTGTATATTATGTAAATGCTTATGTGACAATGACTTGGGCTCCCTGTGTGGATTGCCCATAAATGTATTTTCTTATGTTGTAATGCCGCCTCGAGTCTTCGGAAAGAGTGCGGGGTATAAATAAATATGGATATGGATAACTGACAAATAGTGAAATCACAGGTGGTCAAGGAATTCTCAAAGGGTCAGACCAGTGATAACATCCTCATACCTTTACTTAGCTGATTAGGAGAAACACTTCCCATGACAGAAACACACAAAACAAATAGCCTTTGTTCAACACTTCGTTCCTAAGTGCCATGCGTTGACAATGGATGTAGTCCCCGCCCTGCCCCCCATAGGATAAACACTTATGCTGAACACATGTGGTATCTTATCCAACTGATACAGGATTTTTGTTTGTTTTTCCTTTAGAACCTCTGTGTCCCTGGTTCAAGCCTTTTTATATTTCTGGAAAAATCTTTGTGCAGAACTTTGCATATTAGGCCAGTTTCAAATATTCAGTGGCTGAATAGTTTATTTCCCTAGTTGTTATCCAGGAATCTCAACAGAATCAAAAGGAATCCCAATGTTAAGAATTTCTATGCACCACAAATTTAGTATTTCAGACCCAGGAAAAAACTACTCGCATGCTGTCTTATGCGTTTATGCCCAAAGTGTTTACATACACAGCACAGCTCTCCCAAAAGCAGAATCCTTGCGTACTGCTAAATCCAAAGAGTAGCATTTGGAGAAGGTGCATAAGACCGACCATGTTGTTGCCTTGCAAATGTCAATAACAGGGATACTGCAGAGGTTCGCCACAAAAGTGTCAATAGCTCTAGTGGAATGAGCCCTTAGGTCCTGGGGTGGGACTCTTTCAATGACAGTGTAGCAAGTATGAATACACTGAAGTATCCACTTCAAGATCCTTTAAGAAGAAACCTGGACCCCTAATGCACTGGTCTTCATACGAAATGAAGAGGGCATCCCAAGCTCTGACCGGCTTCGTATGGTGATGGTAGAATGATAAAGTCCTCCAGTCTAGGCTGTGAAGTGGCAGCTTCTCGAGGAGAAGAATGTGATTTGGGGAAAAAACACAGGCAGTGAGATAATTTGATTAACATTGAACGGGGAGACCACTTTAGGGATGAAAGACGGGTCAGTATATAAGTCTACTTTGTCTTTGTGGAAAATTAAATAGGGCAGAAATGCTCTTAGGGCTGCCAATTCACTAACCCATCAAGCTGAGGTCAAGGCCACTAACAAAATCATTTTGAGAACGAGATGTTCAATGGAACAGGTAGCCAGTAGCCACAGGCTCAAAAGGTGGTGACATGAGTTTGGTAAGAACCCTACTGACATCCTATCGGGGGCCTGGGCATATTACCGGCTAGAAAATATTCAGCAGACCCTTCCAGAAGGCTTGGACCAAAGAGTGAGAGAAAACGTGCTTTCATTCTGAAGGTTGCAGATGCGCTGAAATAGCCATCAGATGAACCTTCAAAGATGAAACTGAAAGGGAGGAATGTTGCCAGTGTAACAAATAGGTATGGATGACATTAATGGTGAGAGAGAAAATAGGAATACCCTATTCTGCACACCAGATTGAGAAATGCTTCCACTTTACCATGCAAGATGCCCTAGAAGAAGATCTGTATACATTCTGGATGATTGCCAAAACAGCAGGTGAATGGATCAGAAGCTATGGAGAGATCAGCCAGGCAGAAAAACGTAGGAAGTCAAGGCCATATCACCCCTTCTTGATGAGACAGGTGATGTCTGCGAAGGGGTAGCAGAAATGACCGGTTCGCCAGTTCCATTAAGATGGAAACCCATGATTGCCTGGGCCATGAGGGGGCAACCAGAATTAGATGGGTCCTCTGCCTCCTGGCCTTGTATATTACCTTCTGAAGGAGCAGGAAAAGTGCACATGAAAGCAGTGTTTCAAAGAATCATGAACACTTCTGACAGGGACTTTGGGTCATGCCCTGCTCTGTTGCAAAAGATAGGAAGCTTTGCATTCTCTGCTGCAGCAAAGAGGTCAACAGATGGCTGACCCCACCGTGCAAAGATATCGTTCAGCACCTCTGCAAGGAATCTCCATTCATGTCAATCCTCCCCACAGTCTGCTGAGTTGGTTGGTGACTATATTGGAGTGACCAGCCAGTTGGATTGCTTGAGGTGTGACTCCGTGGTGAATGCACTAATGCCAAAGCTCCTCTGCTTCTGCTGATAAGAGCGGCTGATCTGGCACCTCTACGGCGATTGAGGTACCACATGACCGACAAACTGTCTGTCACCACTTGTACGATGGAGTACTTTACGTGAGGAGCGAATACTTTGAGGTCCCATCTTATAGACCTCAGATCCAAAATGTTGATGCGAATCTCCGATTCCTCTGAGGTCCATATGCCATATGCAGTGAGTGCACTTACGTGTACCCCACATCCTGTCAAGGACACATCTGTCGTCACCATGGGAGAGGGGTCTGGTAAGCCAAATGGCATGCCTCTCAGTACATGATGTGGCTTCATCCACAACCGTAATGAGTTTCTGATGTGTTCTGGAACGGTTATCTTTTTGCTCATGTATGGTGGAAATGTAGACAGATTAGGGTCGGTGTTGCAAGGGACACATGTGGAGTTGTGCCAGCAGTGTTATCACTGTCGTTGAGGTGAAAAGGCACTGAAGTCTTAAGTGGTCAACAGGGCAAAAACCTACCGACTTCCCTGATGTTTTCACCATTTTCTGTTTTTCGCAAGCTGAATGAGGATGCTACAGGATGGTCCCATGCCCCATGTGTGCCCCGTGCACACTCCCAGGGGCCGTGGAGACATAAACATGCCAGTTAAGTGCAAGAGAAGTGCTGTAAAACTGCAATAAAATTCCCAGAAAATGATGACAATGTCCCAGTAAGTGACAAATGACGAAAAGTCCTGGAAAAAATGTGAGAAGCACAGAATCACCAGAAACTGATGAAGAACCAATGGACACTCACAAGCACTCCCAAAAGGTCAGTATTTCCCTTCAGAATGGGAACACTTGATCTCATCTCGACTCTACTTCTGAGTTCTGGAGTCACAACAGCAATGCACTTGGGGAAGATACTTGGAGCAGTTGCAAGAAAAAAAAAGGGCAAACTGCGTATTGGTAATGATGGCCACCTACAATGAAACATAAGAATTTCTTGTGAGGTCAAAAAAAAAATATGGAAAAAACCCAACCATGATGCCGAGAGAGGCCAGCCACAAATTATTATTCTTTAAAGCAGGCAGAATGGATTGCAACATGACCATTCCAGACCTTAACTTTTGCACAAATTTATTAAGTTGTCTAAAGTCCAGAATGAGGCAAATGCACCCATCCCACTTGGGGACCATAAAGTATTTGGAGTAGAAGTCAACATATGGTTCAGAAGACTACTTCTATCGCTCTTTAAGTAAGGAGTCAATCTCTTCTAGAATTTGGACTTGTGAGATGGGTCCCTAAAGAGGGATGGGGATGATGTATTGGGAGGGAGGGATGGCATAGCTATGTTGAATAATTTCCTTTACTCATTGACTGGTGGTCATGCTGGCCCATGGGGGGAAAAAGGGGGTCAGGCAATTAGAAAAAATAAATGGTTGATTTAACAATGATCAGAAAATGGAAGGACAAAGGCTTAAGGAAAGTCTCCCAAGTGTTTGTAAATGACACCTTCAAAACCAAAGACACACTTGAAAGGAAAAGAAAAAAATCCCCCTTTTAATTTATTTTAAACTTGGTTCCATTTTAACGCATCTCAGTATAAAAAGGAATTCTCTAGAGAGCCAAAAGGACTTGAAACGTGTCTACTAGCACACGTATCAGATTGTAAAATACTTTCCCCCCTATATCGTAAGCTGCACTCAGTATTTCATTTCCCAGATGTGGGCTATATTGAGCAATGGCGACAAGATGTAAGGGAAGATTTCTCCCAAAAGGAGATAAGAACTATGTGGAATGTGATGGATAAATGTGCTATTTCACTAGCCATAAAAGAACTCCAAACAAAGTTAACGACCCATGTCTATCTCACGCCACATAAAACATCCCAATGGGACCCTCAATATCCAAAGCAGTGCTGGAGGAACTGTGAAGAGTCCGGCTCCTATGTCCACTGTTGGTGGAACTGTACTGCTGTCTGCAATCTGTAGCAGGAAGTTTGGAAGCAGTTTCGTACTGCTTTGATACAGTTACTGATTTGATAATTCCCTTTAGTCCAGAAATTGTGTTGTTGGGAATCTTCCCAACAAAAGATATTCTACGTGTCAGAATAGATACGTCAGCACCTGCGGTTGGCTGCTGTTCACGTTATACGAGTAAACTGAAATCTATGCGAGGTTCCTTGATTAAGGCTTGGTATCAGCAGATCTGGTTCCAAATATCAATGGAGCAGATCTCAGCTGGACTCTGTGATGAGCTGCAACAATTCTATCTGGTGTGGAATCCCATTTGGGAGTTATTAAATAAACTCAACGTGGTCAGGAAAAGCAGTAGGAACCCTTGTCTGGTGGATATCTGACTTTTCTGTAAATTATATTTAAGTCTCAGTCCACAGGTAATTCAGCCATAAAGCAGCAAACCTCAAGTGACTAAGCAAAACAGATAAACCCTACAAATCCCAGTCATTGAATTTAAGTTACCTCTGAATTGGATAGATGTTTGATTTAAATTATTATATATATAATTTTGTGTCTTGGTTACTTCCTTTCTTTTATGATCTTATACCCAAGTTAAATTATTATATATGTTTATCTTTTATTTAACCTTTTTATTGGATCTCTCTTCATTGTATATAAGTTGGAGTAGTTTATCATGTTAAGATATACCATGTACTGTTATGTATCCTGCTATATGCCAGAAATAGGATGCAGATGCTAAGTTCACTGTCAGTGTATGGTATGACTGTACGAACTGTGTTATCAACTACAAAATAAAATTTTATTTTTTAAAAAATGGTTGGTGATGCTCTCTCTCAACCTGAAAGCCATTAAAGAGGAGACCTAGATTGTTGGCTCATGGATGAGCCTGATTGGGACCTGCTTCTCAGCTTAGGCTTCAGAAACCTTTTTCTGGGCTGGAAAAAAGACTGCTGTTGCTGGAAGTGTCCATTCTGGGAGGAGGAGGAGGAGGATGTGGCTCTCTGGTGCTAAGAGTAGAAGACATGCATAGAAGAGCACCTTCCTTTTTAGAGTACAAATTTACTCTTGCCTGTCTGACAGGTCTCCTTATTCTTTAGCCAGTGTCTTGTCCGTTGACTTTGCAAAGAGGCCAACACCATCAATGGTAGATCCTCTATCTCACTCGGAATCTCTTCCCTGTAACTAAGTTGAGAACATGCACCTGCATCTTCTCAGACTCATGAATGTATCTTTGTCTCTCCTGATGTTCACCTCTCCCTCATCTCCCCCTTCCTTGTCTCTTAGATTGCAAGTCCTTTGTGGTAGGGACCTGTCTGTAACTACTGACTGCACAATCCCAGGTACATTGCTGGCGCTGTATAAAATAATAAATTATAGGTTATAAATATCCAGGTTTTTCTTCTCTGGGTTAAGTTCAGTAGAGCTAAGCCATGCATGCCTCCTGACAGTTATTGCTGAGGCTATGCTGTTAATTGCACAACTGGTTATGCGCATGGCTGAGGTCAGCTGAAATTGTGCCACTAGGGCACTTTCCTTCCGCAGGGCTGCTGGCTAGCTAGGGTCTGTGGTAGAGGCAGCTTGGGTCCACAACCAAAGAAAGTAGCTGTACAAAACAGGCAACTAACTAGCAGTTCTTAAGGATAGTGTTGCTGAGAACAAGTCTTTTCAGCCAAGTACATCTAAACAGCACCCCTCACAATCTGATGGGGAGGTTTGGACTGCGCCAAATCTAGACCTCTGCATGGTTGCTGCTATAATTAACAAGTTTGGTGCTGGGTGGCCAAAGACCATTAAGGATCCCACCTGGGGGATCATATAAAAGGTGTCCGGCAACTTGTTTGTAGGGATAGCAGAAGATGGAGTCTTCCACACAGTTTCAAATGGCTCTAACAGTTTGTCAAAAATAGGAAGCATGACCTGCCTGTGTCCATGCCTCCAAGGATACAGAATACTGGCCCAGTGGGAGTCTTTGTAAAGGCCCTCTTGGGGACCTGTGGCATAGCCATCACCAGTCTCCTCAACATAGCCTGAAAAGTCTTTACATCTTCTGGTAAGAGCATGGCGGGTGGGCCAGAGATTATATCAGTGGGTGGAGGGCACACTATCTCAGAGTCAGAAATTGGAGAGGAGAACACGGAAGCATCCTTGCTTGTATCCACATCAGTGGTTAGGGCCAGTGGGGAATTTGAAGGGGGGGGGAGGGGAGAAGGGGAGTATTGTCCCAACAGAATCTGTGGTATCAAAGGCACCTGAGGAGGAGGCACCTGTGGGGGTTGCTGGAGGCATTTGTGGAACCTCTTGAACCAGAGTTTGAATGTTTCCTGGAGGCGGTGTTGATGGTACATTTGGCCAGCTCCAGGTGAGATTGGGCCCACAGGCTGAGTTGGTAGAGGAGGGGCTGGCAACTGGGGGGCTCTGGTAGGGTCAACAGGAGGCTGTGGTTCCCTATCAGGATGTCCCCTACAGTCAGGTATGGTTGGAGGATGGGGAGAGGTGGAATGTCTCAAGTCCCGGTGCTGAAAGGACATGGGGTATTCCTTTGGAGATCCGCTCCAAGAACAGGAATATCCAACTCTGAGAAAGAGAATAGTGATAGACGCAGCTGTAGGAACCCCCGTGTCTCTTGTTCCAGTAATAGGAGGGTTTTCTCCAGCGGTGCGGTGGGCAACAGCTGCAGGGAGAGGAACCCCTATCTTATAGGGGGTCATGTATTCCAGGGATCGTGAGTGCCTCATGCTAGGGGACTGATACCTCCCCCCCCCCCCCATCGGTCCCATGCAGTGTCTGGTGATGCCGTGGTGTTTGTGAGTGGCATAGACAGCTGCAGGGAGAGGAACCCCTATCTTATAGGGGGTCATGTATTCCAGGGATCGTGAGTGCCTCATGCTAGGGGACTGATACCCACCGCCCCCCATCGGTCCCATGCAGTGTCTGGTGATGCCGTGGTGTTTGTGAGTGGCATAGTGAGGTGCACGGTGATCTGGACCATCCGCAGTCAGGGAGAAAAGGGAGAGGAGATGATGGAACTGTCGGGGGTTCATCCTCCAAGTAGACAGTTTCCACGGCTAATGATCTCGTTGGGAATACTGTCCAGTCTTCTCGATCTTGATCAGAGTCAGAGAAATGGTGACAGGATCTACTTTCCTTTTCTTCTTCCACTTCCTAGGTTCCTCCAGAGGAGCCACAATGTCCTCCTGAAGAGGTTCCCCCTCTTTAGGGAGTATAAGGGTTGCTGCAATTGAGGCTGGCTCAGAATCCTGTTCGACACCCTGAGCAGTGCCAGAGGCAGTACCAATGGTGGTGCTGAGGGTACTGGTAGCATAGTGGCAGTTGCAGAACACCTGGAGGAAGCAGCTGCTGGCAATGGCTGCAGTGCCTACCAGCAAGAACTGTGCAGAACCCAGCCTGGTGGAACCCTCCCTTCTGCATGGCTTTCTTAATTAGAATACTAAAAAGCTACAGAACACGGTCCTTTCTTGTCTGAGAGGAGAGGGCCATGCATGCCTTGCAGGACTTGGTGTCACGGGCCTTGCCCAGACATGCCACACACCTGTCCTGTTGATCAGAAATAAAGAGCACCTCATCACAAAAGGGCCACCTCTTAAAGCCTGATTTCTTCAACATGGTGTCTGTAGCAAAGAACGCAGCGGTCTGAGAGCTGCTAAATGGCAGGGAGTCCTGAAGAAAAATCTAACTATGAAGACAGTAAACTAACTAAAAAAGGTTTTTAAGCTGACCAGTGCTTAGAATTAAGCAATGGAGTGTTCCTAATCTGCCAAGGGTGGTTGAAAGGAACTAGGCGAGGAGTCTCTGCCTCCTCTCATCAGATCAAAAGCCAATGCAGAGGAGGGAAGGGAGTGCTAAGGTGGAGCCCAAACTCCCTTCTAGATGGTTCCAGGCAGTATGCCTGGAAATTGCGGATGAAAAGGAGCTTCCAGTTTCCTGCAGAGCAGGAAAATATCCCATCAGTGTGAACTGCGGAGCTCTTCTAAAAAGAAATCATGCATCTTTTTTTGGCATATGTGCCAAACTGTACGAGGATGGTAGTTGGGTAGTAGTTTGGTAGAGGAGGGTAGTAGTTTAAACAAACACAGCAACAACAACAAATTAAAACTTCATTTAAACAAAACAAGCATATGTATTTTGGAAACTTAAATTTTTCATCAAAACATGTTTCATGTTTACAACTTAAATAGCTAAATAGATTATTTCAGGTAGGTCAACATGAGAAACGTACACATACGTATCACATTTTAAAAACTAATCTTCATCCCCTCCATCCTCACTTTTATTCATAGACTGGAAAAGACAGACAAGCTTTCCTGCTTTTTTAACTCCCAATCAATTTCTCAGTTTTGAATAAACTAGTCCAAATGAAGAAAATATTCCTTCTGCACCTGATGTGGCTTTAACCCCTCCCCCCCACCCCCCAAAACCCCGAACTTTGTCAGCAAACACATTTCATGAATAGTTCACCTCTAGGCCTGAAATTTACTTTAGTTGGCATGAATGAGGCGGGGGTGGGGTGGGGGAATTAGTGGATGCCCACATCATAGCAACCCCCTCTTCTTCAGCAGTTAAGCATATACCCTAATACTGGGTATTGAGAATATTGGTGAGGAAATGAGCTGGAGTTAGTGACTGACCCATTTTTACCACCTGTAATTTAAGTTTGTCATTACATATTTCTTTCTTCAATGTCTCTCTCCGTTCTTTCCAAATTTCAACAGCATCAACAATACAGCAGCAATTTTCCTGTACTTTGTTCAATCAATGCAGAGGCTTTACTTGGGAGAAATTTACTCCTCAAAGATTTCTGCTTAAAATGTTGCTCCTTTCTGCTGCTCCTCCCTTTTTATATCTCCTCTCCTAGATCCAATCCACCCCACAGAACCCAGAGTCTATGCATTTAACTCATTCTTTTGCACTTTGAGAGACTGAAATGGAGATAAGGTTTTTACCCTGTGTACAGAAACGCGCATAAAGACAAAGCAAAGACGTTTATTTTAAGTTGCTAGTCCTGCCGGACTTAGGGCTGGCAGATAAGTAAAACAAATCTGTCCTTTCCATATACTGCAGTTAACAGGAGTGTGAACTGTGAAGACACCGAGATCCACAAGTTGGGAACTTAAAAGTGAAACCGTCAGAGCTAAGTAAGGAAGAAAATACAAAAGTTTAGAGATGAAAGATGGAATCTTCTAGACTGAAAGCTGGGTCCCGATGGGTTACAGTGACTTTCTTTACCAACCTATAGAAGAGTCTCTTGGACTCCCAATATACCACATGGCTTATCGTGCTCCATTTATAAAGTCTTTTCTAAAAAGGTTACATTACTATATTGTCTCAACTATTAATTATTATTTATACAGGTCAGCAATGTACCTGGCGCTGTACAGACAGTAATTACAGACAAGTCCCTACCCCAAAGGGCTTACAATCTAAGTTACAAGGAAAGAGGAGGAAAGGGAGAGATGAACTTCAGGAAATACAAGGATACATTCATGACTTTGAGAAGATGCAGGCGCACTTACTTAACTTAGAGGGAAGAGATTCTGAGGGAGGCAGGAGGATGCAATTTCACTCATGTCGAGTATAATAATGTAAAACTATCTTTGGGGTTTAACATATCTTGTATTGTTTTACTTTTTTAAAAACGAGAATAAAAGCAAAAAATCTGATTTAAATAAAAAATGTAAATTAAAATTTATTTTTTTTATCTTCACTGCTTAGCCCTGCTCTAAATCTGCCACTGTTGAAAAGGTCTGGGTGAGAAGCAGCAATCACCACTACAGACAGCACTCTCCAAGAGAATCTCTGCAACCTCTTCAGGCATGACAGCACAGATTCCTACAGACGGTTTCTCTGGGAAATTTTTCCATAGCATCTGTTACAGTTTGCTTCCCAGACAAACTCTAATCTGTTTCTGTAAGCTCAAGCACACATTCCCACCGCCCTTGTGTTTGTCCATGTAGGAAACAGTACTTAAATTTATTCCCATGTGCTGTGCCAAGGTCATGCAGTTGAGTAAGCCAGGCACACCACAACTTGCTTTGCTTTCAACTGCGTTTGCTACACAAAAATTGCCCTGTACAACCAGTTGTGAACCGCCACATCTCAAGAAGGTGTGCTGTTCTGGTCGCCCCATCTCAAAGAAGACATAGCTGAACGAGGAAAGATACAGAGAAGGGCAACAAAAATGATCAAGGGCATGGAAGGGCTCCCGTATGAGGAGAGGCTTGGTAGGTTGGGGCTCTTTAGCTTGGAGAAGAGACGACTGAGAGGAGAAATGACAGAGGTCTATAAAATCATGAGTGGTGTGGAACTAATAAACAAGGAACAGTTATTNAGTACTACAGTTGAGTTTAAAAGAGGTTTGGACAAGTTTCTGGAAGATAGGATCAGGGAACATGACGGGAGCTGGGGGAAAACAACAGGGAATGGATCCCCCAGTGGGACCTGTTGGGTAGTTCTTCCAAGCCACCGTGATTGGCCACTGTCGGAGACAGGATGCTGGGCTAGATGGACCATTGGTCTGATCCAGTATGGCTCTTATGTTCTTAACCACCATCCCTGGACTTCTATGTCTGCATCTAGACTGCATGACATAAGGATAGGTGGGACTAACAACTTAAAACCTAGTCAACACAACAACAAAATTCACCTAAATAACTACTTATGGATGTAAAGTTCCAAGGGTTGTATATTACTAACTACCTTGGAATTTGGAAATGATAGAGTTAAGGTTGGACATGCAAGCTTGTTGGACATGCAAGGTTGGACATGCAAGCTTAACTCTTCCTGCTCTTCCCTTCTCTGGAGTCTAGCTACATCACCACAACCATATTACCTATTCATAATTTCTTCTAGAGTTTAAGCTTTGCCTCATTTAATACACACAATACAAAATGCACATCTTCCAGCATGCACAATTAATGTCACAGACCTCCTGTCACATCCAATTTCAGTAAGCCAAAGGCAAATCAAGCTTTCCAAGGGAATGACAGATATTTCATACATACAATAGAGCAGCAGCAGAGGATTTTGCTCTCCAATTCCACTTCAGACACACCAGTTTTATATATAGTTCTCCCTGTTAAAGAGTTTGTTTTCACAGTCTGTTTATACACCAAGCTATTTAGTAGTCCCTAAAGTTTTATTAATTTTCTCTTGCCTTTGACAAACATGTTTGAACTGAGTCTTTTTTCAACATAATCCTCCAACGGCTGTTGTGGGAAGTCTGCATAGCCCATGGAAGAAGTATTTCCTATGTTAATTCTGGGGAAAACATCTGGTTTCACAAGCACTGAGCCAGTAGTTCATGAAGCTTCCTTTCTCTGACCCATGTTAAATACTGAAGAGGGCTATCATCAATTTATCTGTTGAAGTTCTACTCTCATTAAACTGAACTTCTTTTTTTGGGGGGGAGGGTTTGTTTGGTTTTTTTAAACACCCACATAAGCAGCAGAACACAGTCTAACAGGTTTAACAAGTTGGTTTTCTCCTTGTATTTTATTGCTTTTATCTATAGTTTAAAATTCAGTTTAAAAAAGTAATTTCTGCAGGAAGAAAAGCTATGGGATAGGTGTATTTCTAAGGAAAATGGCTATGGTACCTGGACTCAACTTTACCTACTGTATTTGAAAGTTTGCTGGCCTGTTTCAGGATTTTGGTGGGGTTTGTACCATCTGACACCTTTATCGGTGGTTGTGTGGTAGAATTAATTGCCCATTTCAGATGGAATCTTTCTATATTATCTCAGAAAGGAACCACAGTCTGGCTCAAGCAATATCTGTGACTGTCTACAATAGATGCTTTTTTGGGAAGTGGGGGTGTTTCTCCTAAATCAATTTCATTGTTATCAACAGTAGGGCAGGTGGTTGAAATAGCTAGAACTACCACCTTTTCTTTGTACTAGTCAGGTTACAAACTTCATTGGGCACTGCTTTTTGCACTAGGGTAGGATAAAGAGGAGACTTTAAAAAAAAAAAAAAAACAACCTGAAAATTTAAACAATCATTCAAAACATTCATCTACATAAATAGGGAGACAAAGTGGTTCAAATGATACCTTTTTATTAGACCAACTGTTGGTGGAAATAAGCAAACTTTTGGGCCATACAGGGCCCTTCCTCAGGCATGTAAGTATACCCAATAGAAATATATAAACTGAGCAAATGCAGAGCAGGTATATAAGAGGGGGCATGGAATGGGTGGGAGTAGACAGAACGGGGCAGGTGAGAGGAGGGTAAAGAGTAAAATTACGTATTGGTGTAGGAGCCATTTCGACTAGCTATGCTACATGCCTGAGGAAGGGCCCTGTGTGGCTTGAAAGCTTGCTTATTTACACCAATAGTTGGTCCAATAAACGGTATCATTCCAACCACTTTGTCTCGGTCACTTGGGACCAACACCACGACCACACACTCTCTCTGGCTCTACATAAATAAAAATACAAGATACACACAGGCATACACACTTGCATAGTAAATACACAGGAGGATCTCCCTCTCTCCCACAACCACAGGCTATTGTCCCAAGGGCCAAATACAAATAGGAAAGAAAGCAGTTGGAAAGACCAGCAAAATGAACAGCCACTTCATGCTTACAGAGCTTGCAGCCTTGCCCATCACCTTCCTCCTCTGGAGCTCACACAGCACAGAAAGGACACTTGGAGAAGGAATGCACTGCCTGTGTGATCCCTGCAGCAGCTTATAAACAAAGCTTGCAGAGGGCAAAGGCCTTGTTGCCTGTCCAACCTGACATGCGTGAGTGCACAGAGAAACAACACAGCAATGGTGGTGTGGCAGGTGGGATGAGGGTTTTTGAGTGTGCACATCCACTCATCCGGTCATCTTAAAGGAACATTAGAGGCAGTTGCTGGTACCTTCAGCACTGAATTATTTAATTAACTTGGGGTGGAGCGGCTTGAGGGCGTCAAGCTCAGGACCTACAAAATTAATGCAACCCCAATTCCAGGGCCAGAGCTAGTGTTGCTCTGGGCAAACACAGCCAGTGAAGAGACAGGGGTAGGGTTTGCTGATGCTAGAATGAATACAGAAAAGGGAGACCCATAAACCACAGCAATCCAAGGCCACACCAAAGTTAATCCAGTCCTGAACCTAATCATTGCAGTTTATGAAACAAAACTGCCAAGACATCAGTGCTCACACCATTTCTATCAACATTGATAGCAAGGCAGAGAATTGGGGGGAGGGAAGGGGGGGGGGGAATGATGTAGACAAAGTTTAACTGCTTTATATACTCAAGGGACTGTTTTATGATGTAAAGCAGTGCTTCCATAATTACACTTTCCGTAAAAAGCCAACAATTCGTGCAAGTATATGAAGTCTCAAATTGGGATCCTGAACCCATCCAGAAGTGGTGCAGCCCTAGTAGGGGGGTCATACCCCAGTTTGGGAAACTCTAATGTAGGGAGTCTCTAAACCAGGATTTATACCACCTTTACTTTCACCATACTATTACACTTTTCAGTTAATGCAATTCAGGTAAGGAAACTTAAAAGTTTTTTTCCCTCATTCATCAACGAAACATTCAGTTCCATAAGGGAGCACTGCCTTTGCCAGCAGAAATACAGGTTTCTGCCCTGTTGGGAGAGACTATTATATCACAACAGGGACCTGACCTAGTTCTAAGCACTGATCTTTCCCCTGCAAACAAGACCAAACCAATGTACTTTGTGCTGTAGCATAACACCAAAGCATTGTTACATATAGTTTTATGCTCACTTCCTGTATAAAACTGAAATGATCGGGCAAAATGGCATTCAGCAACTTTACAAAAACCTAGGGAAATAAAATCTGATTTAGGTGCTGTCTGCAAAGGAAAGGCCAGTAGTTGGGTTTTTTTTGTTTTAAAAACAACCTCCCCCCCCACCTCTCCCATTCATTAGCACACTGTTGAAAGACACTTCAACACAGCTCTAATCAAAAAGGTCAGCATTACAATAAAAGTGGAAAAGGATAAATGATGCTGGCATTACCCAGTTCAACCATCAGCACTTTTTGCAACTAACGGGTGGGAATTTGGATGAAAATTCTGATTCAGTTCTAACCCAAACCGAGCCAGAATTTGTTTGGATTCTGGCTCATATTGCTTGGATTCAGGTTCATATCCGAGCAATATGGGCCTAAATCCATGTTTGCCCCAAGCTCTGCCTCCCCTAGACTCTGGCCAAGTGCACGTCCAGCTCATCGCCCACCCCAGCCTATCCCACCGTCGCAAGAGTAGGCTGGGGTAGGCGATGGTGGGCCGGGCAGGCACTGTTCCAAGGGAGGCAGGCAGCAGGGGGAAGAGGGACTGCACACGGATGGGGAGAGGCTCTGGACTATGAACGGGTGCCAGGAAGAAAAGTCAACATAAAAACCACCGTGCATGTGCAAAAATGGCCACCATGGCTATTCGGCACATGTGCAGCTATTTTCCAAAATGGTACTGGCAGCGTCAGCACCATTTTGGAAAGTGGCAGTTGGCTTGCGCATGTCCAGCTGCCATTTTCCAAATGACACTGATGCTACCGGCGTCATTTTGGAAAATGGCCATGCATGCACAGAACTGTCATGGCAGACATTTTTCACATGCGCAGTGATTTTTATGGCATTTTTCAAGGAGGTGGGGAGAGGTCTAAATGAGTATGGCATGGCATAAGTTACTTGGAACGGCGCTGGCCTATTAAAACTTTAATAGATTCCCCCCCTTCCGAGAAGGTTCAGATTGATTCTTATGAATATCAACTGTCCAAATTCAAACGATTTGTATCAATATGAATCCAAGTCGCCCACCCCTAGCAAGTAATTTTTCTTTTAGTTTAATAACCTCTTGTAAGATGACCTGACTGCTTGAATTATCACTGATCAAGGACAGCATTAACAAAACTTGACACTTCATATATAGTTAACCTTTTCACTCAAAACACATGCAGACCTAACCAGAACTCCAGTTAGCTGCTATTTAGGCTTCATCTACACAGAAACACATTTTTATCAGATTATTTACAGAATAAATTGCACTGGTTCAAAAGCCATTTTTTTTTTTTTTTTTTAAATTTAAACCAATTCTATTAAACTGGGGCTAAGTCTTGTGTGAACACTTATTTTAAAGAGTGACTTCTTTAGTTTCATTCAAAATTGTTCCTCACTGTTGCTGACAGTGTCACAGAAAGCCATCTCTGCCCAAACAGCTGCTTTAAAGTTTTTAACTCCACTCAGCCTTCAATCATCTACAATCAGTGAATAAACACAATCAGCCAGGAGCATTAAAATTCTGTCACGTCTTTCTACCCTTCCTCCCACTGATTCTTACGACTATCAAGGCCTAGTCAACCAAGCTTGTGCACCAGATTTAACTAAAATCAGCTGTTTCAGTTAGAATTATTATTATTATTATTAACAAACATTTATATAGCGCCAGCAGTGTACCTGGCACTTTACAAAGTAATAAAATAGACACGGTCCCTGCCCCTAGGGCTTACAATCTGAGAGACAGGAGCTGGGGGAGAGACTTAGGAAGGGGAACAGAGGGAGAGACAAGGGGTCTAACATTCATGAAGATGCGAGGTCTCAAGTGCACGTACTTGGCTTGGTTACGATGAGAATGACAGCAGGCAGGTCCATGTTGCAAGGATAAGGGTAAACCGATCGTAGGTATAGGAATAGTGGCTCAGCAGGATAAAGAGTCAGACAGAGCAGAGCGAAAGAGGTGAGTTTTAAGGAGAGATTTGAAGGTATGAAGGGAGGGGGCAAGGCGGATGTGGACAGGGAGGGAGTTCCAGGCATGGGGGGCAGCAAGTGAGAAGGGACGAAGGCGCTTAGGGGAGCAGGGAAGGCGTGGAAGGGTGAGAGAAGGGACAGAGGAGGAGCGAAGTGCACGGGCTGGAGTATGGAGGGCGATAAGTGCAGAGAGGTAGGGGGGAGCAAGGTTGTGAAGAGCTTTATAGGTGAAGACTAGGAGCTTGTGCAGGATTCGTTCAGGAAGGGGAAGCCAGTGAAGCGAAGAGAGGAGGGGCTGCACATGGTCGAAGCGACTGGCGAGGTAGATGACCCTGGCAGCAGAGTTTTGGACAGAGATGAGGGGAGAAAGGTGAGACCGGGGAAGGCCAGTGAGAAGGAGGTTACAGTAATTGAGGCGAGAGATGACCAGAGCATGAACAAGAGTTTTGGCAGACGAGACAGAGAGAAAAGGGCGAATCTTAGCAATGTTATGGAGGGAGAAGCGACAGGATTTAGCAACAGAGTCAATGTAGGGTTTAAAAGAAAGGGCTGAGTCAAAGATGAAGCCTAGGCTACGGGCTTGGGGGACAGGCAGGATGGTGACTCCATCAATAGTTATTGACAGTGAGGAAGGAGAGGAAGGATGAGGGGGGAAGATAAGGAGTTCAGTTTTAGCCATGTTGAGTTTGAGTTGACGTTGAGACATCCAGGTAGAGATGTCAGAGAGACAGTTGATGAGACGAGCTTGAACAGAGGGAGAGAGAGAGGGAGTAGAGAGATAGAGTTGAGTGTCATCAGCATAGAGGTGGTATTGGAAGCCATGGGAGGCAATGAGTTTGCCTAAGGATGAGGTATAGATCGAGAAGAGGAGACGGCCAAGAACAGAGCCTTGAGGAACACCAACTGAGAGGGGCAAGGAGGAGGAGGCGGAGTTGGAGAGAGACACATGAAAGGAGCGGTCAGAGAGGTAGGAGGAGAACCAGTTATGGACAAAGCCACAGAAGCCAAGGGAGTGAAGGGAATCCAGCAAGAGTGAGTGGTCAAGAGTATCGAAGGCAGCAGAGAGATCAAGGAGGACAAGAATAGAGACATTTAGATTTAGCCACCAGAAGATCGTTGGTGATCTTAGCGAGAGCAGTTTGGGAATTGCAGCATTCTACTGAATCTGGAAACTATTAAATTGGATTTAAAGTGTCTCAAATTGTTTACTAAGGTCTGTAAATCTAAAAACACAAGTCCAACCGATACAAATCATTATTATCTATATAGCAATGTACCTGGCACTGTACAATCCAGTCAGAGACAGGTTCCTACCCCTAACGGGCTTACAATCTGAGAGAGAAGGGAGGGGGATACGAGGGAGCGGTAAACATCCAGAAAGACATGAGTACATTCATGAGGTTGAGAAGTTGCAGACTCATGTGTTTCGCTTAGTTACAGGAAATTAGGTTCTGAGTGACGCGGAAAGGATGCAGTACCACTCATGACAAGCTAGGGAAGGCCTGACGGAAGAGGTGGGTTTTCAGGAGGGATTTGAAAGTTAGGAGGGAGGCAGCAGAACAAATGTATCCAGGGAGGAAGTTCCAGGCATGAAGGGCAGCAAGGGAGAAGAGGCGAAGATGTTTAGAAGAGAAAGGGGTTTGTGAGGAGGCGAGGAAGCAGGCAGAGAAGGAGCGAAGCCCCTGGACAGGAGCGTGGCGGGATACAAGAGCAGAGAGATATGGAGGAGCAAGGCCATGAAGAGCCTTGATAGTGATTTAAAACAACAATATATAATGCCATGTATGTCCACAACAATAATTAAATTGGTGGGCTTTTTAAAAAACAACACCACCCAGTTGAAGTTAAACCAATGCAATCTCTCTGTATACACAAGTCCTGTTCTTCAAAACCAACACTTTCACATCCCGTTAACTACCTTTGAAGCAGATGTTTTTCTGCCTTTTAAAGTCTCAGGGTGAAAACAAACAAGCACCAGGTGGGTGTTTGCCTGCCCGTCTATAGGGGTTTTCCAGATGTTAGCCTGCACCCCTCAAGCAGTCCCCACTCACTGCATCATCCAGGAATATTGCGGGCCCACTGTGTGGGCCAGTATGTGCTAATGCGCCCCCACGTGGCTGTGTCTCATTAGGTTGGGTGCAGCCTCACCCACATCCAGGTTCCACCAGCACTATAGAGTAGTGCTTGGACCACCTGTCAGCTGAGAGGCAGCTGCTAGAGGGGAGTGTGAGACTGCGCTCTCTCTCGGCTGACAGGAAGCTGCGAGGTGCGCGCGAGACAGGGGGTGCTGGAAGGACCGTCTCCACAGGATCTACACCCACATTCCTTTCTCCATTTGGGAAAGGAACTGAGGGGAGCAAGGGAGGGACAAGGCTCCTCTGGAGGATCCATGTGGCTCCTGTACTTCCCTCTGTTCCTTTCTCAAAGAGAGAGAGAGAGACGCATGGGTGCAGATCCTCTGGAAAAGGTACCTCCTGCACACACATTTTGCTCTCTCCTCTTGAAGCCACCTCTCCACTGAGAGAGTGCAATCACTTTCAGCTGGGAGAGCACACTGGCATTGCTTCTGATGGAAAGGAAGCTCAAGGCCAGGGAAGAAAGCCTTTTCTGCCTGTGACCCCCCCTTTACCATCAGAACCAGGGCTGGTGGAGGAAAAGCGCTGGGTGGTCCCACTGGTGGCAGTTACTGCCAGCAGGAGGCTGCCTTTATTAGCTCTACACATTACAACGTGAGTGGCGGCTGAGTGGGGGCTGCAAAGCCAGAGCACAGACTCCAGTGGGCTATTGTCTCATTTATAAACACCCCGAGTTTCTCCTATGCAGCAGCAGCTGCAACAAAAGATTGTGCACGCGCGAGCACACACAGTATTCAGTATTTCCTGTATATACATATTCAGTTCACTATATTTTATACAGTAAATTATACATATACATACATATATATATATAAAAAAAATAATCAGGCATTCTCAGTCTTTCAGTAACTTGCTAGTTGCTGTTGCCTGAGTATACCTTCTACTGTGTTCAAGACGCAACAAGTCTTACTATCTTACACAATTAATTAATTAATTATGCCATGATTTCATTTGTTCTGTTAAAGCCCAAGTATCTGAAAGGGATGTCAATCTCAATTTTGATTTTAAAAAGACATTTCTAGCCATCTTAGTTCAATAGAAACACCTGAAAAGATGGACTGTAGTGGATCCACAAGACTCAACCAAACGGCAAAGTAAAAAGGTCAACATTTTTGGGGTGGGGGTGTCCCTATGGCAGGTAGTAAGGAAGAGGTATATAATTCCAGAGAGAGAAAGAGAAAGAAGTTGCTGCAGAACATGGAATTCACAAGACATATGCCTGTTACTACTACAACAGTATCTTGTAAAATGAATTTTGTCCCCTCCCTCACCCTTCATCTGTTTTCATGCCATCATTGGGCTATGAGCTCTTCAAGGAAAGGGCTGCATCTTTCTTTACATCCAAAAGAGCACCTAGTACATATTTGTTCCACTGTAAAAACATAGTAGCAGCAGTTAGCTACAGGACAGGATGCAAATAAGCCCAGTGTGTTGAAATACGTTGTGAGGACAGTGGCTGACAGGAGGACCCGCTCACCCAGTTTTTCAAAAAGACATGACACATCACGCGTTCATGCAGATTCAAAGTGGCCACGCATTATTTACCTCCATGTGGGAGGTATTTAGTTTGCGGTCTTTAAACAACGTGCGACTGCCCTGAATGCGTGTGAATGCATGATGCGTCACGTCTAATCCCACACCGCGGGATTTTGAAAAATTGCGTGAGCGGGTCACACGACTGCGACCTCCTCGTCTAAAAGCGGCCAGAAGAGTTCCCAAGAACGGGAGAAAATGAAAGCTGTCCCCCCTCCCCAACCACTCCCGACACCTCATTATTCTATGCGACTAGCCCACCAAACACTCCCATTCATATGAATCCGTTGATCTAAACCAACTTTTGGTTGGGTCTTAAAATAAAAACTGCTTATTTCTTATTCCAATTCCCTTGTTCCCATAAAGTGGAGGCAGAATAAGACAGGAAAGCTTGTGTAGAAAGTTCCCAGCAACTGAAATCTAAACCAAAAGGTTCAGGTTTTAAGAGGGAATTGTACACTTGAAATTACTATTCATTTTAATATAACTGGAGTGATCTGCACCTGTAAAAATCAAGTCACTTATTTTCAGTTGCCTTGAACTTTAAAGCACCTGATTTTGATTTCCCCCTCCAACCCGCCCACCAAAATAATAATATTACAAGCTATTGAAAATGTATGTTAGTGTTTTAACTTCTTCAGACAGATAAACTCAAAAGAGAAGTGCAGAACATTTTTATTTTTCTAGGAATTGCATGAAAATCCACCCTCATCCTTGCTCTACTCAACAGCATGTCACAACCCATTTCTGTTGAATGAATCAATATTCCATAGAGGCACTGAATCACAATAATTACCAGGTACAGTATTGCTTCTCCTCCTAAGCTGCAGTTGATGGCATGATTCTTGTGTGGAAATAAATTAAATTATCTTTAATTTATAGTGAATGAAAACCATAAGAAATCCCAATAATCACGAAAGCCATCCAAAGCAGCATTTTTAAACCAGATCTAAGGCTCCAAGGAAAACTGTACTGCACTACTTCATAAAGACAGCTGGACAATAATGGAAAAAATTGACAGTAACAGCAGCCCTTGAAGATCTTGTGCACGACCCACAAAGGTCATCCCATAGAAACTCAATACAATATATAATCATGAGATGCCAACCCTGGCATTCTAATATTTATTAAAATGTATAACAGCCCCCCCCCACCCCCCTTTCCCAAAGGCTCAGGGCAGCTTACAGAAAAACATATGGAAAAAATGATAAAAATATAATAAGCCCCTCTAAAAATCCACACTCTCCCCCCACAAAACCCACCCACCTCAACCCCTATCCCCCACCTGCCAAACACTTCACCAAAATGGAATGTTATGCACACCCTACAGAATATGCTCATGTTCCAGCAGACCTCCGGGGGAAGGGAGTTCCATAATACTGGGGCAGCAACACCACCACCTCTCTGCAGGCCTCTGTCGTACAGAAAAGCTTGGCAGGTGGTACCTGCAAGAGGGCACTACCAGGCGACCATAGGGGGTGCAGTGGAGAATGAAAGGAGAAAGTGTCTTTCAGGCATGTGGGGCCCAAGCTGTTTAAGGCTTTAAAATTTCAAAACCAGCACCATGAATTGTGTCCGGAAAGCTATAGGAAGCCAGTGCAGACTATAGAGCACAGGTGTAATATGCTCACAGTAACCCACCCCTGAAAGGAGCCAGGCCGCCACGTTCTGCACCAGCTGCAGCTTCCAAACTGTCACCCAGCGCAGAACCCACACAGAGTGCATTGCAGTAGTCTAGCCTTGAGGTAATGAAAGCATGGATGATGGCAACCAGATATGAATCAGAAAGAATGGGTCGCAGCCTTCTCACCAGATGGGAGTTGGTGAAAAGCACTCCTGGCCACTGCCACAACCTGACAATCCAGGCACATCAGGGGTCCAGAGGCACTCCAAGGCTGAAAATCTAAGTAACTAGAGGGCCAGACCCGCTCAGTAAAAAGGGTCCCAATTTCCTCCAAGTCACAAGATTGGCCAACCATAATCACTTCAGTCTTGTCTAGATTCAGTCTCCGATAGCAGTCATTTGACTTGGGCCAGATGACAGAGAGGTAGAGCTGCATTTCATCAGCATTTGCCCTCCGCCACAATTGCGGCGGTGGGGGGGTTGTTGCGCCCCTCCCCTTTTAGCAAATGGGGCAGGACAGCTCGGAGCTTGCTGCAAACAGCGTTTGCAGTGCCCAGGGCAGGGGCTGTGAAGGAGCTGTCAGCAACCCTTGCTGACGGCGCGAAAAGAAGAGCCGCTGATTGGCCCTGACAGTCACGTGGGGCAATCAGCAACAGGCAGACTGCATTCCCTGCTCATTCTAGGAAGAGCAGGGAACAGAGAAGCAGCAGAGATCTGCACCTGCGAGCCAGGAGAATGGGCATGGCACGGATCGAGCCAGGAGTGAGGCTGGGAGGATGGTGCAAGGGAAGCAGCACAGCCCCAGGGCAGGGACGAAGATTCAGGCCGAGAAGACCCAGAAGGTGGCGAAGGCGGGGGGAAGCAGGGAGGCGGAGAAACCTCCGCAAGAGCGGAGGCGGGCCCCGCTGGCAAAAAGGGAAAAGGGGGAGGGGGCTCGCCCACCACCCACCGCCATGAGATCAGCTTGAGAACGCCTGGTGGCATGTGGGGGGGGGGGGGGG
>QEPC01012832.1:3664550-3677503 GCA_003113815.1 Sphenodon punctatus
CACCGCTGTGACTTCTCTGCTGCACATCATCAATCTCTCCCTCTCTACTGGTTAATTTCCATTGGTTTTCAAACATGCCACTGTCTCCCCTATTCTCCTTAAGGAGGCCACTCAAGCTTAATATGACTACGAACAAACTCTCGTCTTCCTCTCAAAACTTTCCTCTCCTACTTCCCTCCCCCATTTCCATTGAGGGTGTCACCATCCAGCCTGTCCCTCAGGCATGTAGCCAGGGATTTATCTTTGAGTCCTGCCTCTCCTTTACACCTCAGATCCAGGCTATTGCTAAATCCTGTTGCTTTGCTCCGTACAATATTGCTAAATTCCGACCCCGCCTTACTGCTTCCACTGCAAAATCCCTAGTCCATGGTCTAGTCATCTCTCACTTTGACTACTGCAGCTTCCTCCTTACTAGTTTCCCCTGCTCTGAACTCACCCTCCACATCTCCATTCAACGCTCTGCTGCCAAGTCATCCACCTTGCCCATCACTTTTACCATGGTCAGCCCGTCCTCTCCGCCCTACACTGGCTCCCTTTACATGAACACATTCAACACAAGCTTCTGGACTTCACCTTCAAGGCTCTTCATGGCCTTGCTCCTCCATATCTCTCTGCTCTTGTAGCTCACCACACTCCTGCCTGGGAGCTACCCTCCTTCTTCGCCCCCACCCTTGCCTGCTCATGACTCCCTTGCTCTTCTAAACATTTTTGCCTCTTCTCTCTTGCTGCCTCTCATACATGAAACTCCCACCCTGGATACATTTGTTCTGCTCCCTCCCTCCTAGCTTTCAAATCCCTTCTAAAAACCTACCTCTTCCATTGGGCTTTCCCTAGCTCGTCATGAGTGAAATTGCATCCTCTTCCCCACCCACCTCAGAATCTCTTCCCTGTAACCAAGTTAAGCACGTGCACCTGCGACTTCTCAGCCTCATGAAAGTATCTGTCTTTCCTGATACTCACCTCTCCCCGTGTCTCTTAGATCGTAAGCTTCCTGGAGTAGGGATCTGTCTAACTATTGATAGTGCAGTGCCAGGTAAAATGCTGGCACTATAACTAATGAATAAAATAAATAATAATAATAATCTTCTATAATCTTCCTCAGTTGACAGTTGCAATAGATAGCAGTGTATTTGCAGTTCTTTGCATGCACATCTCCTAAAGGCAGCTGCAGCAAATGTGGTGTTATTTGCTATAGAAGTGAAAGCCTTTGGACACGATAAAACCAAAAATAATGTATAACCACTGTATTTCTTGCATTAAATGATGATAATGATGTTTGATGCTGCTATGCCTGCAGTTTTATTCCCTTTTCTACAAAATTAATAAAGCAATAAACTTCTTCCTCAGTAATGGTATGTTAATAAGAAGGCTGCACTTAATGAAAGCTTTCCCATTCCAGCAGACAAAAACTATTATGGAATAACAATGCCAAGTTTTACTGAATCAAAGATTAAATTACACCATTTAATAGAAGTTAACAATCTCCTCAAGGCAGGAACAATATTTTGTGCGTCTCTTGCATCATGTGGTGTTATGGCTCTATGTAAAATAATGAGCTTTGCTGATAAAGAAAATGGAGAGATTACATCCAGATTTTACAATTTGCAGGGAAGGAATGCTTCACTGGACCCCCGAATTTAATCTACTTATTTTACAATTGTACTTAATAGCATAGCCCTACGAGACACACATTAAGATTACATAAAACGTGAAGCAGATATAAAAAGTAGGAGGAATCTCCGGAGGAAACTTTCAGATTAGAAACCAAACTAACCAAGAAACATCAGACCTCTAGGCTACAGCCACTATCAAGACTGAACTACAGTATAAACTCCAGCCTGTTCTGATAGTCCAGGTGGTGGTGTGTTTTTTTTCCCCAAAAGGTAAGAAGAATGAAAAAGTATTACTTAAGACCCAAATACATACTAACAAGATAACACTGCTAGGAATGCTGTATAGCAAGTTAAGTAGTTAACTATTTAGCATTCCTAACAATGTTAATGAGTATGGCATATTTAAATAAAGAGAAAGAATAATCTGACATAGGTTGTAACCATATCAATCCTTTACTGCAGCATAGTCAGTTAAGAGTCAATGGTGATCCCGCTCTTATCTCTCAACTGAAACATTACTGGTAGATGGGTGGACTGGAGTCATGACACAGAATTAGTCATCATTCCATTCTGAAACATTTACAAATTTATGCCTACAAGGCAAGGGAGGGAACTTGTAACGTTACTACTGTACCAAAAAAGGGACTATTTATAGTAAGACTAATAAAATCAATATTATATTTGATGCTTGTTTCTCTTCACTAGGGAATGACTACCAATACACCTCCGTTTCTCTTCACTGACTTTCGACTAGCCCTGAAGGGCACAGGATCATAAGAAATGGTGGCTTGCAACGAGGACTGGCCTTCGAAATTGCGGGGTCCAGGGCAAAAACAAAATGGGGGGGGGGGGCTCAGCCCCACCCACTTTTTACAGCTCCACCCACTTTTGTAGCTCTGCCCACTTTCCCACACCCAAGTCTCGCCTCTCTCACCCACACATACATGCTACCACTTCTCTCACACACGCATGCTCTCACCTCTCTCTCACATTCAAAGCAACTCTCTCACACCCACACTCATTCAAACCAACTCTCTCATTCACACCCATACTCATTCAAACCCCCCCACACACACCCATTCAAACACACACTCATTCCAACACACACACACACACACACACTCACCTGCTGCTGCTGCCTGGACAACGCTGTACAAGTTGGTCCCGCCTGCCAGGGACAGCCATATTTCTGAATCTGATGTGCTGGGACTAAGTTTCTCAGCATGCCAGATCCAAGAAATGGCTGGCCCCGGCATGTGCATGCACGCGGAGGCTCACAGCGCAGTGGGACATTCAGCGGTAGCTGCAGCGGCATTGTGAGTGGATGGTGCGGGACTACAGGAGAGGCAGAAAGCGGTGCTGTGGCGGGCCAGCAGAGGTAGTGAGGCACCTGGGTGGGCAGGTGGTGGGAGAGGCAGCAGTTCCTCCCCCTCCACCCCCTGCCCAGGCAGCTGCAAGCTGCTGAGAGGGCAGACAGGCTGGTGAGAGAGGGTGCAGCAAGTCAAGTAGCACAGGGCACCCCTGGGAGTGGGATCAGGGGCAGACTCCCCAGTCTGCCCTGCAGCAAGACCGACCCTGCTTTATTATGTTTATACCAAAGTTTGTATTCCACCCTCTCCTGCCTCTGGCAGTTTGGGGTGGCTAACAATAAGACAATAAAAAAAATAATACACAATATACGATAAAATTATACTAAAAGGTCTCTGAATCTAAAACAGTTCCCCTCCCCACCAACCCTCCTCCCCACTACCCATCTCCCCTGCCAAAGAGCCAGGTCTTACAATGGTGCCTGAAGGAGGGAAGATCCAGGGACAGATTTCCGCCAGAAAGGAGTTCCACAGCCATGGTGCCACCACCGAGAACGCCCCCTCCAACATCGCCCCCCATTGCACCCAGGAGACTTCAAGAAGGGCGCTCCCAGCCGACCGCAGGAGCTGATCCAGAACCCGGGGAGTAAGGCGGTCCCGCAGATAGGTTGGACCCAGGTCATTAAGGGCTTTATAGGTAAGAACCAACACCTTGAATCGGGCCCGGAAGACTATCGGCAGCCAGTGCAACGAGTAAAGCACAGGTGTTATATGCTCCCGGTGCCCAGTCCCTGTGAAGAGACGGACTGCTGCATTCTGCACTAGCTACAATCCCTGAACCATCACCATGGGTAGCCCCACATAGAGCACGTTAATAATCCAGTCTTGAGGTGATGAAGACGATGGTGGTGAGGTCCAAATCTGAAATGAACAGCTAAAGTTGCTGTACCAGATGTAACTGGCAAATGGTGCTCCTCACCACAGCTGCCACCTGGATACCCAGGCGGAGCTGAAATCGAGGTGTACCCCCAGACTACGAACCTGAGAAATGACGGGAACCTCCACCCCCCTGGCCCTCCCCACCAGCTTCACCTCCATCTTGTTGGAATTGAGCTTCAGTCGGCTTGCCTTCATCCAGTCCCCCACAGCTGCCAAACATCGGGTAAGCAATGAGAACACGGGGTCTGGGTCTACTGAAAATGAGAGGTACAGTTGGTCATCAGCATATTGATGACATCAAACACCAAGACCTCTCACGACCTCACCTAACAGCTACATATATTTATTTTATTTAGTTAGTTAGTTAGTTATATTTATTAGCCGCCCCCTCATGCCTACGGCATCTCGGGACGGCTTACAACAAATAAAAGCAAACAACAATCATAAAAATTATCAACTAACATTTTAAAACAATCCCCCATTTCTTGACATCTTAGAATCCAACACCCACCCCCCACCCCACCGAAGGCCTGGGCAAACAGCCAGGTCTTGCAGGCTCAGCGGAATGCCAAAAGATCCGGGGCCAGGTGAGCTTCCTCCAGGAGGGAATTCCAGAGTTGCAGCCTGGCTACTGAGAACGCCCTTGAACAGAATAGATCCTTGAGCGACACCACACGTGAGGTCCTGGGGGGACGAACAACAGTTCCCAGGTACCACACACTGAGTTCCTCCAGCCAGGAAAGAGAAGAAACATTTGAGAACAATTTCACCCACCCCAGCACAGTCCTGCAAATGGAGGCACCAACATCTCATTGTCAATGGTATCAAAAGCAGGCAATAGATCTAATAAGCACAAAATGGTAGAGCAGCCCCAGTCTAACTCACAACAGAGGTAGTCAACCAAGGCCACCAATGCAGTCTCGGTGCCATAACGCAGACAAAAGCCAGACTGCGAGGGATCCAGAAAACTGATCTGATCCAGATGTGTCTGAAGCTGTCAAGCCACCACTCATTCAATAACCTTCCCTAAAAAGGGACGGTTTGAGATCAGCTGATAACTAGCGAGGGAGTCAATGTCAAGAGATGGCTTCTTGAGCAGTGGGCACACTACATTCTCTTTGAATCACCCGGGGACCCTGTCCTCACAAAGGGAGGCATGGACTACCCTAGCCAGAAACGGCCCTGATGTCTCCCAGCTGGCTTTGACCAGTCAGGACAGGCATAGATCTAATTTGCAAGATGTGGTTCTGACTGACCCCAGGACATCCTCGGCATCAGCAGACAACACATGCTGGAACTGATCACACAAGACAGGACAGGACTTGTGTGTCCTGTCCTGTCCTGTCATTACTGTATCAAGTGCAGTGTCGAAGCAGTGGTGAATGCGAGCAATTTAATTTTATTTATTTATTTATATTATTTTTATACCACCCCCACTGCTGCCCTGATGACAGCCCAGGGCAGTGTACATCAAATACAAAATACATAATAAAAATCACATTTAAAATCCCCACTTAAAAGTAAAAAAAACCAAAACATACCAAAAACCATACCCTTAAAAACAAAAAACAGAAAAAACATAGAACATATTATCTACTAAATAGTCAACGAACTTGTCACAGCGAGCACTGGAGGATGCCAACTCCAAATGGCAACAGGCCAGACTGACCAGCCCCTTTACCACCCGGAAAAGCTCAGCTGGATGACACTTCGCAGATGCTATGAGGGTAGCAAAAAAAACCTGTTCTTTGCTGCCTGCACAGCCACAGCATAGGCTTTCAAACTAGCGCTATGCCACAATCCGTCGTCTTCAGTGTGGGTCCGACACCACTGTCATTCTAACCACCGCTCTTCCTGCTTCAGCCGATGCAGGTCCTCCATAAGCCACAGGGACTTGCACTGCCGATGCTCTGGGAGCGGACACCTGTGAGCTGACCAGACGGTGGCCTTGGCCAGCAAGGTGTTCCAGCAAGCTACAAGGTCATCGATAGGTCGACCATCGAGAATGGAGGGTAACTCCCCCAGAGCATTCTGGAACCTCTCAGGTTCCATAAGTCTCCGAGGGTGGACCATTCAAAACAGAGCCCACACCTTCCGGGGGCCGACACGCACCAGGAGACAGGCCTACAGGAGGTAATGATCCGTCCATGACAAAGGAACCAAAGAAACATCTCCCACCAACGGATTCCCTGCCTCGAGGCCAATGCAAAATACCAAATCTAGCGTGTGTCCCCCCACATCAGGCCAGCTATCTGAGATAGGCCCACAGTTGCCATGGCAGTCATGAACTCATGGTCTGCACCCTGAAGTCCAGCATCGGTGTGCATGTTGAAGTCCTCCAAGACTAATGCCCTTGGGAACTGCAAGACCACCTCCAACACCAGCTCTGCTAGATCATGCAGGGATGCTTCTGCTCAGGAAAGTGCCCTGTATATGGTGCAGGGGCAGTTTTTATTTGGTCCCTTTCCAGTTCCTTTATCTGGACTGAACTCCTACCCACTTGTGCTGAAAGGCTGAGCTCAGAGAAGTCAGTAGAGAGGAGAGCAAGCACACAAGGACAGGGGACAAATCCATGATCTGGACTCTCCTCTTCCTGTGTGCACACCTTAAGTACCGCTGCCCCCAACTTCATTGGGGCCCTTGGAGCTTGTACCAATTTTCAAAGTGGCTCCTGGAAGGGAAACGGTTCCCCACTCTTGCTTTAGAGGACATTCAAGTCTTCAACAGAAGATTAAACAGAATAATAATTTTTTTTAAAGTGTCAGCAAGGATAGTACATCTTTCAACTCCTGTCTTGACAATGATATGGCAGGAACAGTGTGGTCTGTCCAAATTTATGCAGAAAATGAAGCTAACGACCCAAAGGCAAGAAACACTCAGCTCTGCGACAGGGCTGATGCAGGCCAAGTTAATAAGGCTGCTGTCAACTCAGAGAAGTTCTGCATGTTGGGATTTTGTAAATTTAACAGCTAATGAGGGGGAGGAGTAAAACACCACCTCAGCCATTGCCCCAGCACAGGAATGAAGTATTCCATATGGCACAATCAATCACACTCCAAGCGCGTCTTCAAACCACTGATGTTCCACGAACAGATCAGAATAAATGCACTGCTTGCTTTCTTTTATTTCAAGTATAAAACACACACTTTATGTGATATGGAAAAAAATACTGATGTAGGAGGCAGAGAAATTTAACATACATAAAAAATAAATAAATTGGGTGCTCCAATGCCATGAAGGTTAAAAAAGAATTAAAAGTGTGCTTATCCAACTAGCTCTGGATAATGCAATGGAGATCCAGTGCCTCATCTAGGATCAAATAGGTTGAGACCATGGACAATGTACTGACCAAAAATTGAAGGTTCTCTGATCATCATTGCACTGACAGAAAAAGGAAACTTTGTTCAGCCTTGCTAAGGGTATACGAACAAAGAGGGGGAAAGATTGCAGGCCAGTATATATCTATATCTATATCTATATCTATATCTATATCTATATCTATATCTATATCTATATCTATATCTATATCTATATCTATATCTATATCGAGAGAGATTTCAGAAACACCTGGTTACTTGGAATGAATTCAAGTCTTCAGGTCTGGATGAATTACACCCTAGGGTCCTGAAAGAACTCACTAAAGTACTCTCGGAACATCTATCAATTATCTTTGAGAGCTCTTTGAAAACTGGGGAGGGGTCAGAAGACTGGAGCTGATCAAATGTTGCCTCTATCTTTAAAAGAAGTAGAAAAGAGGATCTGGAAAATTATAGACTGGGTCAGCCTGGTCAGTCTATACTAGATTCAATACTAGAACAAACTATAAAACAGTAAAATCTGTAAGCACCTTGATGGCAATGCAGTGATTACTCACAGCCAGCACGAATGTGTCTGGAACAAGTCATGCCAGGCTAATCTTGTCTCATTCTTTGATAAAATAACTAGTTTTGTGAATGAGGGGAATGCTATGGAGATAACATATAGGGGTTTCAGCAAACCATTTGACAAAGTTTCACATGAGATCAACATTGAAAAGCCTGCAAAGTCTGGGTTGGAAGACTACTATAACTACAAGGTAGATTCACAGTTGGTTGTGGAAAGGTATTCAGAATGATCATCTATGGCTCATCACCACACTGGAGAGAGGTATCTAGAAGGGTTCTACAGGGCTGTGTCCTCAGTCTAGTCTATTCAACATTGTTATTAATGACCTGGATGAAAGAGTGGAGAGAATACTTATTAAGTTTGCAGATAACTCAAAACTGGGTGGAATAATTAACACCTTGGAAAACAGAATTAGATTTTTTTTTTTAAAAAAAACAAATCTTGCTAGCTTGGAAATCTGGGCTGAAATTAAACTGAAATTCAACCATGGATTTTTGAAATGTGATAGTGCTGAGCACCGCCACAGTTTGATCCTGCCCAGGGTGAAAGCACTCACCACGGGCAGAAACCCTGCCACCAAACAAATGTGCCGGTGGCCAGGGTTGGGGAGGGTGTGGGAGATGTATAGACATGGTCCTCACAGTCCTGCTCCTCACACTGCACAGCGTGGCCCAGCCCCCTCTATGATGGGCAGATGCATCGGCCTATCAGGCTGCTGCACCCACCCAGAACAGCTCCAGGCACCAGCCAGAGTTAGATAGAGTGTGACATCATACGTGATGGCCTGCTTTACCAGTCTGGGGTAGGCTTCCCTGGACCGTGGCAGGGCTAACTCTGGGATGTGTGCTGGCATGGAACCCAGCACACAACCTGGATTTAATCCTGCCATGGTCTGGGACAGGTTTGTTCTCGCCCACAGCACACATCTGGAGGGCGGGAACAAACGTGGCACACTGTGGGTGGCCATGCTGGGGTAAAACGTGGCCATCCATGGTAGTGTCACTTCTGAAAACACCCCAAGATAAATGTAAAGTTCTGCAGTTAGGGAAGAAAAACAAAATGCACCAATATAAGATGAGGGATGCCTGCCTTGGCGGCAGCACATGTGCAAAGGATCTAGAGATTGTGGTGGATCACAAACTGAACACGAGTCAACAATGTGATGTGGCTGCAAAAATAGCTAATGCAATTTTAGGCTGCATTAACAAAAGCCTTGTTTCCAAGTCAGCGGAAGTATCAATTCCAATCTATTTGGCACTGGGCAGATCTCACCTGGAGTACGTGTTTTTGGGTGCCTCCTTTGAAGGACGTTGACAAATTGGAGGGGATTCTGAGGAATGCAACAAAGATGATAAAGGGTCTGGAAGGGAAGTCTTATACGGAAAGGTTGAAGGAACTGGGTACGTTTAGCCTAGTGAAGAGAAGACTAGACAGGAGACTCTTCAAACACCTAAAGAGCTGCCACCAAGACGATGGCTAGAAACTGCTCTTCATTCCCACACAAGGCAGGACTAGAAACACTGGGCTCAAGCTTCAGGAAGGTAGAGTTTGGTTAAATAGGAGAAAACTTTCTAACAGTAAGGGCTGTGCAGCAATGAAACAAGTTGTCTAGGTAAGTTGTAGGCTCTCCACCACTGGAGGTTTTCAAAAAGAGACTGAACAGCCATCAGTTGGGAATGTTGTAGCTGTAGTCATCTAGTCCAATTACTTGCTCTGATGCAAGATGAATTTTGAAGCCTCTTCCTACTGTAAGATCCTGTAACTTTTATGTAAGGCAATGGACCCATATGTAGCATTACCCATCCCATATCTAAATGCCATGATGAAAGATTGCCAAATCCCAAGCAATCCACATTCTGTGCCATTCTTCCAAATACTGGCATGTTACTTCAAAACTGTGCCTGAAAAGATTTAGATATCCAATAGGTACCCCTCTGAAATCACCTGCTAGCTACGGCTGAAATGAGAATTTATAAAATTTAAACACCAGGACAGAAAATCTCGATCCCAGTACAACATTGTGTGAGATTTCTCGCAAAATGAAAAAAAATTAAATACATTTTAAAAAAAATATTGGGGCATCCTGGGATGCTCCAAGACACTAGCTGCCTTACTTCTTCCCCAGGCTGCTGGCTTCTGGTTGGTGGCTCCTCGCTGCTCCCTGCCTCCTCCCTGCATTCCGCCAAAAGTCGAGCTTGCTCTCTGCCGCCCCAGCCATGCTGCACTCAGCAGAGCTGAGCTGGTACCTGACAGTAAATCTCAGATGGGAAGGGAGCAGGGAAGCCTCTTCCTAGTTGTGTGTAACCTTCTAATGGGTCCCTGTTTCCAGGGGGACTAATCAAGGCTGCACCTGGAAATGAGACTGATTAGAGCATTGCTGACAGCTGGGAAGAGGCTTCCATCCTATATTCTGAGTGTTATGTGTAGAGAGACCGAGTGCGTGAGTGAATGGATACAAATGGAGAGCGGACATTAGTCCTGTGCACGCGTGTGCTGCAGTACAGTTTGTTCACTGCGTGTTTTACATTTATTACCTTTTGCTTTTCAGTCTTCTACTTTTCTTACCCTGGTTGGGCTGGAGACTAAGGTCACTTTCACACGTTACTGGAGAGGTAGGGAAACTTCCATCAGAGCAATTGCGGCTCTGTTCTCGCGGAAATTGATGGATGTGGGAACGTGCTAGTCTGCTTCTACTTGCGCATGACTGGGTCCCCAGAATACCTGCGCATGACTGGGTCCCCAAATGTAACATTTACAGAGATGGGTGTTCTTGTGGGATAGAAGTGGAGTATCGCATTCCCACGTGTGCCAATTCCCACAAGAACAGAGCCGCAATTGCTCTGACGGAATTTTCCCTGCCTCCCCAGTAACGTGTGAAAATGGTCCATGGACACCTGGTAGCAGAGGGATTGAGGCTTAAATGCCTTTGCTAGCACATGATGACTGTATACAACTAGTAGCGGTACAGAAATGAAAAGTAGTAGTAGTAGGTGACCTGCTAATGACAACCAATGAAAGTAGAGCCTCCAGTCTAAAAGGAGCCTTTGCACTGCAGAAATAAGCTGGGAGCTCAGGCAGAGTAAGCTGACCACCAGTTGAATGGGAGGTAACTTGCCTATTTTTGTTGGAAGGTTTTCTTTTTTCCTGCTGTGTAACTGTTGCTTGTTTCTGCTGCCCTGCTTGGGGAGATGACAAAATAAACTCTTTTTTTTAAAGTTTACTTGAACATCTGCTGTGCACCTGTGTGGAAAAACCAAGACCCACCACTGCTGGAAAGCCCCTATAGCGTAGTGCCAGCAATGTGTCGGGTGCCAAACAGTTGTGACTACACACACGTCCTTGCCCCAACAGGCTTACAGTCGAAGATGGACAACGGAAGGGAGAAATTGCTGCAGAGGCACATGCTTAGTTTGGGTTCTAAAGCTTTTAAAGTAAACTACCGTATAAAAAGCTTTAATTCTGAAAAAGGCAAAAGAAAAAAATTTAATGGTCAAAAACATAGAAATAGTTTTCATCTCAAATGCAACTACAGGCAAGCGCAGCAATAGCCCTTTAGAAAATGGTGGCATATAAATCTATTTAAAAAAAAAAAAAAGTCTTAGCACAAATAAATCTATTTTGCAACTGATGTAGGCCATTTGCAAAAGTTGACCGATTCTGCAGTCCTAGTCATTCCTCTTTAACAACATTTTATGGACACCATAAAGTGTGCATGTTCACATTAATTATCTGAAAATACTTCACTTCCAGATCAGGACACAAAGAATCCATATTCCTCTTATGCACTTCAGTAGAAACTTGTCTTTTCTTAAGCGCCTCATCTGGCTTCCATCATTATAAGAGGTATTGACTTCACATAACCTCTTTCATTTATCAATGTGTCAGATCAAGTGCACCCAGCGTTGTAATACATTTGTCTCATGAAGTGTTAGGAGAAAGAGCACAAAGATCCAATACCAATGATGATCTATTCTGTTTCAGATCACAAGGAAGGACAAGGAACCAGTTTTGCCAGAGTGTATTTGAAATCCACATCTTTAATAACTGGGGCATCTTGTAAATTAAGCATATGGATTAACCAGAAAACTTACCAAGGTATATTTAACAGTGTCTCAAATTTATAAAGCAGGATTACTGATTAAGCTGCTTTTCCTTCCAAGTTATGTTTACCCTACTTTGGAAACATGAAATATTCTTCAAAACATGAGAATCTCCAGGTTTCCCTGTCTGCCAAAATAGACACTGTCAATCTGAATAGTAGAACCAACATATATTTTAAAGTGTGCTACCCTTGTACAGTTTGTTCATTATTAATCATTTTTACTCCATTCTTATTCCCCTGTTCTGAAATTCCAACATCTGAAATGACAGCAAAATGCCTTAGATCCTTTCACTTTATTCACTCAAAAGGAGAGAAAAGGCTTTCATTATTCAAACTTGTAGCAGGTAGTAGTTCTGAAGGGCATTCTCATCATTAGTAAGCAATTAATCATGAGTGGGGTGTTCTATTTACAGAAAACTATCCTTCCAGGCTGGTCACATGTACTTCATTTCCCATTTTGCTCTGTCCTGCCCTTTGGCCTACAGCATCTGTATATCTCTTCCACCCTAGTCTATCATCTATCCCACTGGTATCCAAACTTTTTGCTTGTTATCCCCATTTTGAGACAAATGTAAATCCATGACCTCAAAGATATTGGACTATGACCCCATCACCAGATAGAAGGATCCTACTGATGTATCCACTTCCGCATGGTGTTTCCCTTGGTTTATTGCCCTCTTATCAGACTAAAGTGCACACTCTTTAGCAAACAACTACCTATCTGGCAGATGTGTCAGGACAGCGTAAACTGCCCCCTTACTATCACATCAAGTACTGTCTCTTTTGCAGCAATCCTGTTTCTGATAGTTTCATTTCTAATGCGAACCGGACAGCTTACTGCAAGCAACTGTCTATAGCATGTCATTATCAGGGGCAGCAGTCTTTTTCTGTTGGGTTTCTTGAGTGTCCAGGTGTCTGTCTGTCTGTCTGTCACACACACACACCCCTTTTCAGCAATCTCATTTTTGTGTTGAGAATGATATTCTCTTTTCACCTTGTGCTGTTTTCAGAAACACTCCGGATTGTGTATGTCAACTGAATAATATTTATAATCTCCTCAGAGCAATCATTATCTCATGTGATAAGGCAGGGGTCCTGATACTCTCT
>QEPC01012832.1:3686948-3720614 GCA_003113815.1 Sphenodon punctatus
GACGTTGTCTCTTCCAAGGATGGCAGATCGCAAAGTTCAAGTCTGAAGCAGTCCATCCACAGAAACAATGCTCAGTTGATTCCTATTTGAAATTATGCATTTTTATTCATAATATTATGTGATTTTACTCTGTTTTTACTGTTTTCTGTTTCTAAACAAAAAAATCTCTTTTGCATACCATAAATTACTAAAACAGTATAACGGTGACTAAGCTGATCTCTCTTAATTTGGACAACTACTTATTTGGGATATTTTTACACCTCCCAAGGTAGCTTAATAAACAGGCTTCTACGGCACATAAAATGTCCTAAAATGAAATTATTCACCTACAATGCCTGGGCCAAATAGAAATACATCTAGTGTCCAAAATCCCAGTTTCTGGATGTATTGATAATCTCCTAGGGAATGTCTATATATTAGATGCAAAAATAAAAAGGACTACTAATGAGTACTAAAAATAATATACAAATGGGAATCGAAGATTAACTAATACTAAAAAGAAAGTGCTTGTATGGACAAATTAAGATGTGAATCTGTTCCTTTCTAAATTGGTGTTCTCTGCAGTAGGAAAAACAACAATGCTTTATACATGCCCAGACAGCACACCAATTGCATTTAAACACTTCTTCTGCACATACAAAAGGGCTGCAAAACCAATGAAATATCAACCTGCTGAAAGGCATGCTTTAGTATGTTGGATAGCCATGCTGAAATCCTCACACAGACATCCAAAAGTATTTATATAAAAGTGTTAGCAGGGTTCAAAGTATAGGGTTAGCTAAGACTGATAAGCAGCTAACAAGTGTGTGTTACAAACATGAAGATTTCACTATATATTAACTCCTTGGGTAGATATAGCCACAGTTATCGATTAACACTGCGTATAATCGGAGGCTCTTTGTTTTAAATGCTATTGTAGGCCTGAAAACATCTCTAAAAGCAGGGTAAACTTTCCCCCATTCATCTCCAAGATATTATGCTGCAGAATTATCATGCTAAAACTGAGTCAGGTTTTTGTGAAGGTGCACAACTGGGCTACAGCCTGGACTCTTGAGGATTCCAAATCGCAAGACATGGTCCTCTCCTGAGCAGTTTTACCGCAAACACAGATCTGCCATTCGCAACCATTAAAAAGTTCATAATCCCACTCTTCTGATTTTCAGCCTTTAGGGTTCACTGCAGCCACTTTACCAAGCTTTACACCCAACCAATATCAGAGGGTATTTTCAGAAGTGACGCTACCACGCTTAGACCCAATCCAGGGTAATGGCTGCCACCCCACCCTGGGATCGGCCAGTACCCAGAACAGACATGATGGTGCGCCTTACCACACTTTGCCTCGAACCATGGTAGCGCTTACCACTGGTTGCTCCCCGCGATTTTCCAAGATCTCAACCAGTGGTAACTGCTACCATGGTTCGGGGCAAAGTGTGGTGAACATCTGGCGGCCGATGAATAGAAGTGACAGTGGTTGTGATCCCATGGTGGGGCTAAGTGTGGTAAAGTGTGGCTAAGCATGGTAGTGTCACTTCTGAAAATACCCTGAGAAACACTTTTTAAAAAAAGAAAAAAAAAAAAAGAAATTAAAGCCAAGCTTCTCTCTATTTTATTATGCTATTCTGCAACTTCACGAGACTCTGCAATCCTATCATTGCAGCTGGCACTACCATGCTCAAGCATGGCCCTGAAAATGCATTATATTTATAATGTAGACCATGTCTAAAAACCACACTACAAAAATTAAAATGAGATCCTAATCCATATATATATACACATATATATACACATATATATACACATACACACACAGAGTCTAATTTAATGTTGGAAAACTTTCTAATAGGATCTCGCTGTGATATCACTGCAGGGTAAAAGTTGAATTACAAATCATGACCCTGGCAAGAAAAGCAATCTCTCTGCAACAGTGACCTTAACGCAGCAGAAGCAGCAAGATGTGAGCAGCAGTAGAAAATATTAGAACAGATCAAGGAAAGTTTTAAATTACAGTTCACAACCAAAATAATAGATCTTAAACCAACAGCCAGAAAATCTAAATATACTAATGAAAAAAGAAAGGGCAGTGCCTGCACTGACAAATTAAGATGTGGATCTGTTCCTTTCCAGATAAGTGTTATATGCAGTGTGTAAATAAAAATTCTTTATATATGTCCAGACAGCACACCATTTGCAGATTTAAACACTTCTGCTGCACATAAGAAAGGACTGCAAAACTAACCAAAGGAAGTGCATGTATGCTGTAGAAAACGTGGCAATTCATTGCTGACTCACCCAGAAGGAGACAGGACACCAAGAACTGGGTTTAAATGGCTGCACCCGTTATTAAAGTCAATTATAATTACAATAAGTGGGGGCAATCAACTAGTGCGATTCGTGTCCAGTACTTAACTTTTTGACTAAACAGCAACTCAGGGGTGGTTTCGATATAACCTCGATTACCGCCCCAATCATAAACACAACATCTCCCCCAACCCCCTTTTGGCACATGCCACGGGTGAGGGGGACCAAAGCCCTTCCGGACTTGAGTAAGGAGGAGGGCACTTGCAGGCTGGGGACCATACCTGTCCCTACCGCCCTCACTCGATACCCCTCTCAGGAAGGCTACCCCGCTGCTTGCCATACCCTGCTATTGCGGTAGGTGTGGCCTCCCCATCTCTTAAGGAGATTACTCATACTTACTCTACTCTCTAAACTGCAATACTGGAACCCTGTCAATAAGGGGTCACCGGGGCTACCCGGACGAGCCCAACCCCCACCTACCTACAACCTATCCAGTATTGGGACTAGCTGCTCCTTCAGGGCCTCTAGGTAGCGATCGTTTCCCTCTGNATCTCTGATGTCCTTTTCCAGTTCTGCTATGAACTTTTAGAGATGTGACCACAAGATCTGCATAAAAATGTTATATAGCACCATTGTGATAGTTATTTTCTATCCCTTTCCAATAAATCATAACATTTTGTACCTGTAGCCACTGTACTCCTTTTGTGGCACGTGTCTGTGCAGCCTATTCATTGTTTTCAACCAGATTTTTATAATGAGGTTTCCTATAAGCAACTTAAGATGGTACATTCTAAATTCTCTTCTCAATGAATACACTATGGGGATTTCTCTCTGAGCTTGTACATAAACATTTTCCTTTCTAAATATTCAAAATATAAACACCAAAAATAGATACTTAGAAATGTTCTGTTCTTCTGTCAGAATAGAAATATGATTTTTAAAAAGTCTATTTTTGGCATAAACAACTCACTCCAGCTGAATCTGACAAAGATTTCATAACATAACTACAGGATTTCAGAGCCACAAACATATGAATGGAGGCCTATAACTGTCTTTCAAAATTCACATATCAGAAAAAATTAGCTAATTAAGAGGAAACCATTCAAGAATTTGTCTTATGGGAGTTATGTTCTCGCTCAATTTCCTTTTCCTAATCTTGTACCAGTTGGTAAGTAGCCATGGCTCTTTTCCTGGTGCAATCTCAAAGCTATACTGCATATAAAGAGCAACAACTGGAAGAAATCATTGCTTAAAAGTCTATGGAAAAGCATATTGCTTAACCAGTGGTTCTCAAACTGAAGGGGAGGGAAGGGGGAGCTTCTCTGGGGGTGAGCAGGTGAGAGAGGGAGCATAAAAACACAGCTTATGAAACCTCTAGCTCCACTACCAGGATTTTTTTAAAAAATTGAGACAGAATAGGATGACAAGGGGAAAGTAAGGACGGATGCAAGATTGACACCTGTGTGTAGCCTAACAAGCTACAGAGATCTACTTTTAAAAGCAACAAAAACAGAACAAAATCCCCCCCTCCTCAAACCCCAATGGTGGTGGAGTGTTGCCTGGGGAGTGGCTGTGGGGATTGAGGGAACTGTCTGTCACTCATTGGAGAACCCTCCCTTTCCTCAGGTATTTATTTAAACAGGGGCTGTGACGCCCTTTCCCTGTGTGGAGTGTTGCCTGGGGAGTGGCTGTGGGGATTGGTGGAACTGCCTGTCACTCGTTGAAGAACCCTCCCTTTCCTCAGTTATTTATTTAAACAGGGGCTGTGACGCCGCCAAAGGGTGACACCAAAGGGTGTCGGCCGCTGGTGGGGCTGTTGGTGGGGCCTCGTTGGCATTGGCGCCCTCCCCCCTTCCCCGAACTTGGAGAGATCAACGCGGAGTGGATACGGGGTTACACTACGCTTGACCCGCTCTCGCTGGGGAAGCTTGGAACCCTGGGGAGCAGCGGTGGAGCTCGCTATCGTCAAGGAGATAAGGAGTTGGTGAAATGTGGGCCAAACCCAGTGGACTAGAACGTTTCAGAAACTCAATAAAAGGCACCCTGTAGAGTGAGACTGAGTGAGTACACCCACCTCCCTGTGGAGTATTGGCTACGTGTGTGAGGGGCAGTGGAGTTGAGGAGCTGTAGGCTGCACCCACGCTAGTTTGCCTGTTTTTGGAACCAGGACTTTTTAGAGCTGTTGGCCGCGCTTCTAAGGGCGCGGCCGTGAGGCCAGAGGCTGCTAGAGACCTCTGAGCAATCGGAATTTGGTTGTTCATCAGGTGGCAGCCCAAATAGATTGCCCCTAGGTAGCAGTATTAATTCTAAAATGGAGCTCAGATCTCGTATTTTGAATGCACCTCCCTCCTTGGCAGAAGAAATTGAGCTAGCAGAAAGACTTCAATGGGCTGAAATCGCCAGCTTTGGCATAGTCCAAATTGACATCATTTTTTACAGTTGCTGGTGGGCAAAATAATGGTACTAAAGTTAAAGAAAGTAGATTTGCTCCACAAACAGAAGCCTCCATTTATCCAGCTCTAATGGACAAAGCTTCTCCTGGTCCTTGCTCTTACTGCTCGTATCTTGATCAGCACTTTAGATCTCTCTCTTAATCGAAAATGTGATTATCTAAATGTAAGGTTAGAATTAGATTTGGACACTCAATATAAGGAGTTGGGAGAGAAAATGGCCCAATTCTACGATTTATTCTTTTCAATGAAAGTTCTAGTGGGGGGACTGTGGCTTGAATTTAACACACTAACAGCCAAACTAAATTTAGTGGATACAGCGAATATTTCTAAAAGGAGATGTGGCTATCCAGACCACCGATAAGATTGGACTTAATTGCCAAACTGATACTATTATTACAAACTTAAGAGTACATGGAAAACCACAGCCTCAATCTCAAGATATTGCCACTCCAAAACAGAAAAAGGGGCTGAAGGAAGCTGTACCAAAGAAGAAGGTTAAGAGTTCCCATACTGTTAATCCAAGAACCCTTCCTAGTAAAAAAGCTAATATTGTTGGGACCAAAAGCTCTAATGAAATCTTGGGGACTCCTATGAGGAAGAAAGAGGCAAATTTTAAAGTGTGGCCTCAAGAAACTAAGGAGAGATGGGCACCAGCCGTGGTATTCTACTTTAAGAAGAATAGGAGATTCAAGTTTCTAAAATTTAGACGTTTTGACAAGACAAAGTTTAGAGAGTTTATTTTTGAAACAATGGAAGTTAAGTTGGGGACTTCGGCTATTAAGGATTTTAAAGCCCTCATAGACAAAGGTCAGTTTATCCAGTGGGAGTTATTGTTTAATAACATCAAATGGTCAGATATGGTCTGGAAAGCGAGGGGCCGCTTGAAGTCCAGGGGGGTATTTATCCAGAGAATCAAAAATACCCTTGCGAGAGCGATTTTCGTTTCGCATGAAATGGAAAGCATCTTGCGTTGATCTTGGGTGGACCAAAAAGAAAACTGTCATGAGTGGCTAACACTGGACATAACAGGTTCAACAGATTCACTTAAATGGCCAGGCGAGGATGGGCAGCATTCAAGTCATTTAGAATATCTGGCAGAGGCGGAGTTGGAAAATGAGGTACTGGAGATAGGGAGCTTTTCCTCCACTCAGTCCTCAACTGACATAACCGTGGTATGTAGAGCCAGCTCCCCACTAGACCCTAATTTAAATAAGTGCTAGAGAAGGAGCGGACAGATTATTTATGGGCTTATAACCCTAGTATCGCCTACAGCCTTGTTANAAGCTGCATCGGAGTGCACCTGGAGCTCTGCCTCTAGCAGAAGCTGGTCCCTCCAAAAGCTTGTCCCATTAAACCTTGTTAGGAAGGTCACCCATGTCTCGAGGTCTTCCTTCATTTCTTTGGTTAGCCTGCAGTGATGGTAGGGGTGTGGACTGCCCTCTAGCTTGGCATGGAGGTGGGACAAAAAGGTCTACCCCAGTGCCACCACCATACATGCAAAATTAAGGCTCCCAAGCAATGACTGAAGTTGGCAGATCATCACCCTGTTTGCCCTTTTACATCTGTCCACCTTGGCCTGAACAGATCTTAACTTATCCTTGGGAAGGCAGGACACAGCTGCCTCCACGTCCAGCTCTATCCCTAAGTCAACCTGGCAGCTGGTCCTCCTGTTTTTTCTGGTGCAAGGGGGATGCCCAGTTCATCCGCCACCCGCTGGAAGGTCTGCATGAGTTCCAGGCATTCCCTTGTGCCAGCCTGTCCGATGAAGAGAAAGTCATCCAAATATTTGACGAGTTCCCCAGCCTTGGCCCACTGCCGAACCACCCACTCAACTAGGGAGCTGAATTTCTCAAATGCTGAGCAAGAGATGGATCACCCCATTGGCATGGCCATGTTGTAGTAAAAACAGTCATGAAAGTGGAATCCCAGCAGTGGGAAATTCTCCAGGTTGGTCCACCTGGAGAATTTCCCACTGCTGGGAAAGGCAGACCTGATGTTGCACTTTGCCATAATGGCACCCTGACCACAGTTCCTAACTAGCACAACTGCCGAGTTGAACACCACATACTGAAATGAAGTAAGTTCCTTGGGTATTGCGTCTTTCACCGAGCTACCCCACGGGTGGGAGAAGTGGTGAATCAAGTGGAATTCCCCAGGTCTCTTTTTAGGGACCAGCCCCAGGGAGATCATCAGCATGTTGGGGAAGGGGAGGCTGTGAAAGGGCCGGCCACCCTACTGTCCATTCGTTCTTTGTCAATTTTAGCCTGGACGATGTGTTCCATTCCCACGACGGATTTCAAGTTAGGGGCAAGTTTATGCTGCTGGATGTTGAGCGCCGGAATCCTGAAGCCCTGTCTAAATCCTTCAGTAACGTATTGCACTTCATCCCAGTTGGGGTGCTCTGAAGCGCCAGCTCGAACTGGTCCATCTTAACTNATTTTAATGCAAGAATTGCTGCTTTAGACTCAGATATGCTTGACAACACACTGCAGTCATGGATGAAAATCCCGACACGGAGAACCTCAGACCTGACTGTTAATAATCATGGGAAGAAATTACTGAAGATAATTTCTGAGCAAGGGCTTGTAGTGATCAATGGGCATACCCTATCACACCCGGTCGGGGATCATACTTTTGACTCTAATTTAGGATCAAGTATTGTGGATTACATGCTAACCCCCTGGTCCAATTTTTCTAAGATCAGTGATTTCAGGATTTTGGTTAGACCCAAAGGATCCCATTGCCCTTTGGTGCTGGATATGCTTAGCCTTAGGGTCGAACGTGTCTCTGTCCCACCTGTATCGATTAATCCTAGTGGTCATATTTTTATCAAGTGGTCTCATATAACTGCTATTTATACGGCAAACTTACTGTTCTCTCAGGATGGGCTGAGCTTTCGAGCCAATTTGTTACAGTCAGATGATTATGATAAGGTTAACTTCGGGTTATCAAATCTGTTTGAGAAACTGCTCCCAATAACTAGTAAACCAATCTCTGTGCGTTCGTCTACTATGAGGTCTCGCATTAGCCCGTGGTATGATCAGGAGTGTAGGCAGGCCAAACTGGATTTAAACGCACTTAGGAAAATCTGGTGAAGATATAAACTGGAGGAGGATTGGGTTGTATATGTCAAAAAGAGGAGAGAGTACCATACGCTATTGAGGAATAAGAGACAATTTAGGGCCTTGCAAATTTGGGCTGATCTACAGGTGGCCGCTAGATTGAGAGATTCCTCCAAATTTTGGGGCTTGATTAATAATTGGATCTGTAAGAGAGGATATTCTAAAGAGGTCCAGATCTCAGAAGAAAAATGAATCTCCTTTTACTCAGCAATGTTTGAGAAATTGGATCTCTCTATTTCTTTTCAAGTCCATACTGCAAATCAGGCGTAGCAGATTAATGAGCCTGAAACCCTTATGTCTCATATTGTAACAGCAGAGGGGGTAGCAATTGCAATTAATAAATTAAAATCAGGAGAGGCACCTGGAGTAGATGCTATACCCCCNGAAAGCTCTTCAACAGTGCAGAACTTCACACCTTTTTCTATTTTTAGAAATATGGTATTATAATTTGACAGTATATACTATTCAGCTAATTGCAAATGTTTATTTGTTGTAATTATTTGCATGTACTTTATCACTTTTCTCTAATGAGGCTGGTAGTGGGATGGCACTTGGCTTTTTATTCACGATTTAATGTGCTTGTTTTTATGCTAGCTGTAACAGCTTGCTGAAGGAGTACTGAAGCGAGACTCAAACAACAAAGAATGTGGTAAAGAAAACATATCCCAGCAGGCATTACTCACATCCCAAAAAGGCCTTAATGGGAGAACCAATTAGAAAAAAAAAAGGGGGGGGGATAAAGAAGGCATACCAGGATAATTTACCAGTCCATGAACAGATACACATTTGCCCAATCTCCATAAGTTAACCCACGACAGGAAGATTTCCCTTTGGAACCACCTTAAATCAACTGAAAATTTCCTTCTAAAGAATACTCAAAGTTAACTCATCTACATTCAGCACAGCAGTAAGGACTCGCCCTCGGATTGTAAAAACAACCACTGATGTTACCAGCCATAAGACAAACACCAATCAGCAAGCATTTTAAAAGTCAAGACACTGGTTCATCTTGAGAGCTATGGTACCATACCTAAAACTAGTACTAGCAGCAGTTGTGTAAGCTACATTGGCAGGCATTCAGCTGCAGTGCCCAAAATGACAACACAACTACATTATGTAGAAACAACAAAATCCTTTGTTTTACTCATGATCAATTGTAGCCCTTTTGCCAAGGACTAGGGATGTGAAATTTTAAAGGTTAGGTTCCTAAAATGTGATTTTGGCAGTTTCTACACTAGAACCTTGAAAAACTGAAGAAATTATTCCAACACCTAAATTTTACAAATTAGGCCCCAAAATTTACACACCACTCAAAGTTAAGCACATGCATTATTCTTTGTAACACAAGACTTTCGTAAGTGAACAAAATGTCAAGGAAAGTGCTATAATCCTTTTTGTTCGGAAGACGTGTAAATGTAACAACTGCCGTACAGCGCAGAAACCAAGATCCTGGTCTTGGTCTACCCAGCCTGTCTCCAAACAGTAGCCAGCTACAGTAGCTGTGCGGTATAGTGAATAAGGTACTGGACTTGGGAGACCAGGATTTGAATCTCACCCTAGCCAATGAACTCACTGGGTAGGCTTGGGCAACTCAAAGTCTCTCCGTCTCAGTTCCCCATCTGTAAAATGGGAATGTGTGTGTGTGTGCGTGTCTATCTTTTCCTATGCGTTCCCCTCATCCTTGTCTATCTTAGATTGTAAGCCCACTGGGGAGGGACTGGTCTCTGATAATCTATGACATATATAGAAATACAGTAGCAGCAGCTGCTTCAGAGACATGCACAGCAAGTCAAAAAGTAATGATCTGTTCCCTGCCATTCACTCAAGTGTTGACGAACAGTGATCTCATTCTCTGACTACTTTGACTAGCACCTATTTATGGACCTACCCTCTAAGAATGTATTCAGTATTTTTTTAACCCAGTTATGCTATTAGCTTTTACGGCATTCCCTAGCAATGAGTTCCATAAGTTGTGCACAGTATGAAAAAGTACTTCCTTTTGTTTTAAATCGGTTGCCAGTCAGTTTAAATCAAGTGTCCCATGCTCTAGTCTTTTGAGAGTAAATAACAGCTCCCCATTTACTTGCATTGCACCACTCATGATTTCATAAAGCTCTACCATACCATATACCCCAGTAAGCTGAAGAGACATAACCAATAGGGATGGGCGAACAGAACGCCGTTCAGATGTTTGGTTTGAAACCCGAGTTCAGGTTCGGCTGTTCCGTTCGGTGGAGTTCGATTCGTCTGAACTCAGCTGAACATTCAAAAAAGTGCTATTAGTACCGAAACCGAAATTTTTTCAGTATCGGTAGTTTTGGCTCTGAAACCAGCCCTGGTGCCAGGAAGTCTGCTCCTCAGCTGCCTCCCCCTTCCAGTCACGTTTGTCCCACCCAAAGTCACATTTTTCCCACCCTTGAACTCATCCGAACTTTTCCGAACTGTTCGGAAGTTCGAGCGCTCGGTTTGGAAGTTCGATTTGGTAGTCCGAACAGGCCGAGTTCGGGCCGAACTCCGAACTTCTGAACCGCGTTCACCCATCCCTAATAACCAAATGAGTCTTTGTATGAAATATGTTTCACATCTCTGATGTCCTTTTCCAGTTCTGCTATGAACTTTTAGAGATGTGACCACAAGATCTGCATAAAAATGTTATATAGCACCATTGTGATAGTTATTTTCTATCCCTTTCCAATAAATCATAACATTTTGTACCTGTAGCCACTGTACTCCTTTTGTGGCACGTGTCTGTGCAGCCTATTCATTGTTTTCAACCAGATTTTTATAATGAGGTTTCCTATAAGCAACTTAAGATGGTACATTCTAAATTCTCTTCTCAATGAATACACTATGGGGATTTCTCTCTGAGCTGGTACATAAACATTTTCCTTTCTAAATATTCAAAATATAAACACCAAAAATAGATACTTAGAAATGTTCTGTTCTTCTGTCAGAATAGAAATATGATTTTTAAAAAGTCTATTTTTGGCATAAACAACTCACGCCAGCTGAATCTGACAAAGATTTCATAACATAACTACAGGATTTCAGAGCCACAAACATATGAATGGAGGCCTATAACTGTCTTTCAAAATTCACATATCAGAAAAAATTAGCTAATTAAGAGGAAACCATTCAAGAATTTGTCTTATGGGAGTTATGTTCTCGCTCAATTTCCTTTTCCTAATCTTGTACCAGTTGGTAAGTAGCCATGGCTCTTTGCCTGGTGCAATCTCAAAGCTATACTGCATATAAAGAGCAACAACTGGAAGAAATCATTGCTTAAAAGTCTATGGAAAAGCATATTGCTTAACCAGTGGTTCTCAAACTGAAGGGGAGGGAAGGGGGAGCTTCTCTGGGGGTGAGCAGGTGAGAGAGGGAGCATAAAAACACAGCTTATGAAACCTCTAGCTCCACTACCAGGATTTTTTTAAAAAATTGAGACAGAATAGGATGACAAGGGGAAAGTAAGGACGGATGCAAGATTGACACCTGTGTGTAGCCTAACAAGCTACAGAGATCTACTTTTAAAAGCAACAAAAACAGAACAAAATCCCCCCCTCCTCAAACCCCAATGGTGGTGGAGTGTTGCCTGGGGAGTGGCTGTGGGGATTGAGGGAACTGTCTGTCACTCATTGGAGAACCCTCCCTTTCCTCAGGTATTTATTTAAACAGGGGCTGTGACGCCCTTTCCCTGTGTGGAGTGTTGCCTGGGGAGTGGCTGTGGGGATTGGTGGAACTGCCTGTCACTCGTTGAAGAACCCTCCCTTTCCTCAGTTATTTATTTAAACAGGGGCTGTGACGCCGCCAAAGGGTGACACCAAAGGGTGTCGGCCGCTGGTGGGGCTGTTGGTGGGGCCTCGTTGGCATTGGCGCCCTCCCCCCTTCCCCGAACTTGGAGAGATCAACGCGGAGTGGATACGGGGTTACACTACGCTTGACCCGCTCTCGCTGGGGAAGCTTGGAACCCTGGGGAGCAGCGGTGGAGCTCGCTATCGTCAAGGAGATAAGGAGTTGGTGAAATGTGGGCCAAACCCAGTGGACTAGAACGTTTCAGAAACTCAATAAAAGGCACCCTGTAGAGTGAGACTGAGTGAGTACACCCACCTCCCTGTGGAGTATTGGCTACGTGTGTGAGGGGCAGTGGAGTTGAGGAGCTGTAGGCTGCACCTGCGCTAGTTTGCCTGTTTTTGGAACCAGGACTTTTTAGAGCTGTTGGCCGCGCTTCTAAGGGCGCGGCCGTGAGGCCAGAGGCTGCTAGAGACCTCTGAGCAATCGGAATTTGGTTGTTCATCAGGTGGCAGCCCAAATAGATTGCCCCTAGGTAGCAGTATTAATTCTAAAATGGAGCTCAGATCTCGTATTTTGAATGCACCTCCCTCCTTGGCAGAAGAAATTGAGCTAGCAGAAAGACTTCAATGGGCTGAAATCGCCAGCTTTGGCATAGTCCAAATTGACATCATTTTTTACAGTTGCTGGTGGGCAAAATAATGGTACTAAAGTTAAAGAAAGTAGATTTGCTCCACAAACAGAAGCCTCCATTTATCCAGCTCTAATGGACAAAGCTTCTCCTGGTCCTTGCTCTTACTGCTCGTATCTTGATCAGCACTTTAGATCTCTCTCTTAATCGAAAATGTGATTATCTAAATGTAAGGTTAGAATTAGATTTGGACACTCAATATAAGGAGTTGGGAGAGAAAATGGCCCAATTCTACGATTTATTCTTTTCAATGAAAGTTCTAGTGGGGGGACTGTGGCTTGAATTTAACACACTAACAGCCAAACTAAATTTAGTGGATACAGCGAATATTTCAAAAAGGAGATGTGGCTATCCAGACCACCGATAAGATTGGACTTAATTGCCAAACTGATACTATTATTACAAACTTAAGAGTACATGGAAAACCACAGCCTCAATCTCAAGATATTGCCACTCCAAAACAGAAAAAGGGGCTGAAGGAAGCTGTACCAAAGAAGAAGGTTAAGAGTTCCCATACTGTTAATCCAAGAACCCTTCCTAGTAAAAAAGCTAATATTGTTGGGACCAAAAGCTCTAATGAAATCTTGGGGACTCCTATGAGGAAGAAAGAGGCAAATTTTAAAGTGTGGCCTCAAGAAACTAAGGAGAGATGGGCACCAGCCGTGGTATTCTACTTTAAGAAGAATAGGAGATTCAAGTTTCTAAAATTTAGACGTTTTGACAAGACAAAGTTTAGAGAGTTTATTTTTGAAACAACGGAAGTTAAGTTGGGGACTTCGGCTATTAAGGATTTTAAAGCCCTCATAGACAAAGGTCAGTTTATCCAGTGGGAGTTATTGTTTAATAACATCAAATGGTCAGATATGGTCTGGAAAGCGAGGGGCCGCTTGAAGTCCAGGGGGGTATTTATCCAGAGAATCAAAAATACCCTTGCGAGAGCGATTTTCGTTTCGCATGAAATGGAAAGCATCTTGCGTTGATCTTGGGTGGACCAAAAAGAAAACTGTCATGAGTGGCTAACACTGGACATAACAGGTTCAACAGATTCACTTAAATGGCCAGGCAAGGATGGGCAGCATTCAAGTCATTTAGAATATCTGGCAGAGGCGGAGTTGGAAAATGAGGTACTGGAGATAGGGAGCTTTTCCTCCACTCAGTCCTCAACTGACATAACCGTGGTATGTAGAGCCAGCTCCCCACTAGACCCTAATTTAAATAAGTGCTAGAGAAGGAGCGGACAGATTATTTATGGGCTTATAACCCTAGTATCGCCTACAGCCTTGTTACAGACTCAAATTCCCCCTTATGACACCAGACACAGACACCAGGGTTAGTTTGCTTATCATGGAACATTGAGGGGATCAAGAGCAAATTGGGAGATGAAGAACGGAGAGAGTTTATCAGCACTTCTGAGATTGTCTGTTTCCAGGAGACTTGGCTCTCGGCAGTGGAGGGAGACTTCCTCCAAATTGAAAACTTTAGCGTTCACAGCGCCTGGAGTTGGCCAAGGGAAAAGAGGCAGATTATCAGGAGGGGTGGCGACTTTGATAGCCAGAAAGGTGCCTGACAAAGTGGGATTAATTGCTACTACTATGAAAAACTGTATAGCAGTTAATGTCATATCCCCCATACTGAGTAACTATGTGATAATAAATATTTATATCCCCCCTGAAGCATCCAAATATTATGATCCTCAGATATGGGTGCAATTGGAAGATTTTGTAGGCCTAATGATGAAGATGTAGAAGCCACAATCCTGGTGTTGGGGGATTTTAATGCAAGAATTGCTGCTTTAGACTCAGATATGCTTGACAACACACTGCAGTCATGGATGAAAATCCCGACACGGAGAACCTCAGACCTGACTGTTAATAATCATGGGAAGAAATTACTGAAGATAATTTCTGAGCAAGGGCTTGTAGTGATCAATGGGCATACCCTATCACACCCGGTCGGGGATCATACTTTTGACTCTAATTTAGGATCAAGTATTGTGGATTACATGCTAACCCCCTGGTCCAATTTTTCTAAGATCAGTGATTTCAGGATTTTGGTTAGACCCAAAGGATCCCATTGCCCTTTGGTGCTGGATATGCTTAGCCTTAGGGTCGAACGTGTCTCTGTCCCACCTGAATCGATTAATCCTAGTGGTCATATTTTTATCAAGTGGTCTCATATAACTGCTATTTATACGGCAAACTTACTGTTCTCAGGATGGGCTGAGCTTTCGAGCCAATTTGTTACAGTCAGATGATTATGATAAGGTTAACTTCAGGTTATCAAATCTGTTTGAGAAACTGCTCCCAATAACTAGTAAACCAATCTCTGTGCGTTCGTCTACTATGAGGTCTCGCATTAGCCCGTGGTATGATCAGGAGTGTAGGCAGGCCAAACTGGATTTAAACGCACTTAGGAAAATCTGGTGAAGATATAAACTGGAGGAGGATTGGGTTGTATATGTCAAAAAGAGGAGAGAGTACCATACGCTATTGAGGAATAAGAGACAATTTAGGGCCTTGCAAATTTGGGCTGATCTACAGGTGGCCGCTAGATTGAGAGATTCCTCCAAATTTTGGGGCTTGATTAATAATTGGATCTGTAAGAGAGGATATTCTAAAGAGGTCCAGATCTCAGAAGAAAAATGAATCTCCTTTTACTCAGCAATGTTTGAGAAATTGGATCTCTCTATTTCTTTTCAAGTCCATACTGCAAATCAGGCGTAGCAGATTAATGAGCCTGAAACCCTTATGTCTCATATTGTAACAGCAGAGGGGGTAGCAATTGCAATTAATAAATTAAAATCAGGAGAGGCACCTGGAGTAGATGCTATACCCCCGAGATTTTAAAGAATTTTCTTACTTGGTGGGCCCCTTTGCTCGCCAGATGGTTCACGCTAATAAATTTAACTGCCAATATACAGGAAAGTTGGTTAATGGTAATTATTATACCAATATTCAAAAAAGGCGATGTAAGAGATCCGGCATGCTACAGGCCGATCAGCCTTCTCCCCATAGTCAGCAAATTATGTACTCGAGTTCTCCTTGCGAAGCTAGAGCAGTGGGTGAACCAGTACCATAAGCTTAACGATGAGCAGGCGGGATTCTGCAGGGGAAGATTGACCATGGACAATTGTTATCCTCACACACATTGTGGACAAGTATGTGCATATCTGAGGAGGGAAATTATTTGCAGCTTTAGAGTTCGATTCTGTTTCCAGAGATTTACTCTGGTACAAACTTGCCAATATGGGAATACCATCACAGCTGCTAAATCTACTGATTAAACTTCCTGGGGAACTAAGGCAGTGGTGAGAATGGGTCTATATGGTAACATAACAAAACCCTTCCCACAGCAGCAAGGGGGTTCGGCAAGGTTGCCTACTTGCCCCGCTGCTATTTAATTTATTTATCGATGATTTGGTTCCAACAATCTCAGCAGCAAATACCACCCCATCGCGTGTTAAGGAAAGAACGCTTTCTATCCTTTTATATGCAGATGATATAGTTCTGCTTTCTCAAACGAAACATGGATTACAGTAATGTTTAAATACACTGAATAGCTTTTGTTCCAAGAATTGTTTGAAGGTAAACATTAATAAGTCCAAGGTCTTGAGCTTTGGTACAACTGTTACAGCATTTAAATGGAGAATAGGGAGCCAGGAGATAGCTCAAGTACGTCCGTATACTTATTTTAGGGGTTATTTTTGCTACTTCTCGATCTTGGAGGATTAATAATGATAATTTAATCACAGAAGTGCACCAAGTGGTGGGAGGCATACTTAAATTATATTATGCAGCACCTTTGGTCCCTTTCGAACAGTTTATTAATATCTTTAGAATAAAAGTTTTACCACAATTATTATATGGAGGGGAAATAACTGTGTTAGGATACACAACAAGAATGGAGATTCCACAAAATTATTTTTTAAGGAATATTTTGGGTGTACCAAAATCTACTCCATTGGCTATGCTGAGAGCCCAAACTGGATCTGTATCAGTGCTTTCGCACCTGATTAATAGAATACTGTGTTTTTGGTTGAAGATCGCACAAGGAAGAGTGTCCCTGTTGGTGACCAAATGTTACCTCGAGCAAAAAGAACACATGGGAGGCCCACAGTATAACTGGCTGAGGAAGGTTAAGCCGTTTGCGATAGAATTGGATCTTCCCAGGGATTCTGATGGAATCCCCAAGTGTAGCATCTCCAAAAGAGATATTAATGAGAAATCCAGGGACCTGGCTCATAAGATAGACTTGGGAGCATTGCAAGGATGTAGAATTGCTCCCATGTACCACATATTTAAAAGGGTGGTTGTGCTGGAAAGTTACTTAATACTTTTAGACGCCCCTAGACAAAGGAGAATGAGGACGCTTTTGCGCTTCGACTCCTTTGAAACAGCTATAGTGAGGGGAAAACGTGAAGGTATTCCCTGTTCTCTTCAATGCTGTAAGATCTGCTCCCATGAGATAGAAACCCTTTCGCAAGTGATTTTTAAATGCCCATTATTTGAGGATCGTAGAGAAATATGGATTGATCCTATCTTTGCGCATATGCCCCTCCTAATTGAAGCAAAAATGGAAATTCTGGCCACAGTGTCCGAAATAGAGCTGATTAAATCTATTGCCTTGTTTTTGTTACAAATTGAAAAGAGGATGAGGGCAGAGTAATGCTTGTCATAGTTACTGTTTTATTTATATGTGTAACTTGTACAAAGTTTTATTCATCCAGGTCATTATACTTTTAATATGTATATGTTTTATTATAGCAAATTGCTGATACAATAAATTTCAATTTCCCCAATGGTCGTATTCCACAAACCACTAATTACAGAGTAGACCCACTGAAGCCTGTAGGGTTTCAATGAGACTACTCCAGAGTAAGTGGTTTGTGGCTCTTCAGTTTAGTAACTTTATCACAGAATCAAAACACTGGGCAAGACCTCAAGGACCTTGTACACCAAAACACAATCCTAATCATCCCTGAAGAAATCTGGAAGTAAGTTGGTTTTCAGAAGGGAGATTGTACTCTGGAAAGCAGTTCTAAAAATGGCACCATTGTAGGGCCCAATCCTGCAAAGTGCCGAGTCCCTTCTAGCTTGATAAACCAAAACTCTTGTGTGCCTTCTTAGCCTTAAATATACATAGTTCCTTTGATTTCATGAGGCAACTTCACATGCTTAAATACATATTTAGCTGTAGCATCTTCAGGATGCCTTTGTTTTTTTACTTTAAAAAATAATGTAGAGATTCAAGATTTAAAAAAAGTCACAAAAATTTAAATAGATATTGCAAGATAATTTCGATAGGAAGCAATGCTACAGCTAGGATTTCAATATCTACATTTATTGCTTAATCCTGTTCAAGAAAAGAGGTTCTTTAATAAAATAAACAAACGGATTTAAAAGGAATAGTATACTTATGTTTAAAAACAAACATATGGGACACTTTGGCCATTATCCACAAACCACTCACTCCAGAGTAAGTGGTTTGCAGATCACAGCCCTTGTCTTTAACTAAACAGTGTTTAATAACAAGCACTGCAAAGCCAAACATGAGGATTTGTGGTGGTAAAAGTAATAGTATGCATCAGTTATGTATTAACCGGAAATGCTGAAATTCTATCTTTAACGAACTGCACAAAATACTTGAGATCTCAAAGCACAGTCCTCTCCTAAAGTCAATGGCTAAAGTCCCGATAGTAGAGGATTGTTGTCAGTCATTATCCATGCTCTATTTGATGATGCAAAAGCAGGTCACAAAATTGAGGCTATTTTGATATTTATGCAATACACTGCCTGTAATTTTCAAAGATCAACTAGCTCCTTCTCTTGATGTGCTTGTACCTGCTATCCACTGAATAAATTAATTTTAGGATGCAGTTCTGAAACCACTTACTTCAGGGTCAAGAAGGAAAAAGAAAAAAAAAAAACTTTGCTGGGTCTTCAAGGGAAAGATAGTAAGTTTGAAAAACAACAACGTGTAGACATTTGGACTCTCGGCCATTTAGACGATAATGACATCACTACTGACATACACGTTTCCGGTACTGAACACTGGCGCACCACCGCCCCAGTACCCTAATTTTGTACATAGTTCTATTACTTTGGCTGTCAAATGAAAGCTCTTTTCTTTTTCAAGATGAAAGATATGTTCACTCAATCATATCCCATAGGTAAACACTATTACATACTTTTGCACACTGAGTAACACCAAGAAATTTTGCAGAGTCTTCCTCCCCTTGAAGACCCTGCAAAGTTTTTCTCTGAACATAGAAGTGCATACAGGAAGGTACTCAGCTGTCCCACTAACAACAATTTGAGGATTGAAGCCTTAATTAATTTGTGCCATTTCTTTACACACAGTAAAGATTGTACACATTTTCCTCTAAAACCTCCTGTCTCTAAATGTTGGTACAAGAATAAATTTGCATGAGTTGTCTGTCCATTTGTGTATTTATAAAGCTTACGTTTATATTTGACAGAAATTGTGGATTCAAGTTGACCTCATAATTATATTATGCAAATTACTTGTTGAGTTTGCACAGGAGCATAAGTTAAATTTAGATTGCTATAAATATAGCCAGGCTTCTGTTTATGTATAAGCATGGTCAGATTTTGTTAAAGATACAGTACTCAGCTGATAGGTTGCTGTGCTATGCATGCTTGGTGGGGATTCTTACATTTTGGATTCCAGTTCAGCAAGGTGTGTGAATGCACATGTGCAACATTACCTTGCCTACCGCTGCGGAACAATAGGGAGCCACACTACCATTCAACTTTAACAGCCCAGTGTTGTCCAAACACATGGTAAACATGCAGGCTACCCATCCGACAGATGGAAAACTGAGGTAGAATGTCTTGCCAAAGGCCATCTGGCAAATTCTGGCTTTGAAACTGGGTCTTGGCTCCAAAACCCTACACTAACTCACTAACTTATATCTAATTTTAATAATGTGATAGTCCCCATTGACTCTAATGTAACATTAAGCAGGACAGCAGCTTCTGACGCGTGGGCATCAACTTCAATCACACATCTGTGAAGCTTCCCAGACACCTGATAATAGCTTCTACTTACTAGACAAGGTTTCATTTGAATGGGCTGATACTGACCTGTTGAGGGCTAGAGGCTGCTTGATGTTAATGGCCAGAAACCATTATTATTATTATTATTATTATTATTATTATTATTTGGGGGGGGGGTAGACTTAAGCTAACGGCTTTTGAGTACCTCAATTGGCCATCAGCTGCAGTGATTCACCAAACTGAACCAACAAGATGTCATAGGCACAGTCTAGATCCTGAAAGTGAAACAGTGTCCACATGGATGCCACCAAAAACCTGCCTCTCCAAGATTACCCATCAACCAAACAATACAAAGGGAAAATAATAATGGTGGCAGGACACAGCCTTGGCAATTTTTCAGGGAACCAGAAAATAATGTTGTACACCTACCCTTGACTTGAATACAACTTTCCATTACGTTAATTAGCTATGCTTTATTCCTCACAATATATTCCTTGATAACGCGGACCTATATCCATGGAGCATCGACGGAAATACATACATTCTTACAATATGAAGTATTAACACAAGTAATTAACAACAATTCAGAAAGATTAGAAAGAATACAATTAGTACCAGTAATTAACAGAGAAATCGTTCACAAGCAGCTCCCTTTGGTATGTTTGTTTTGGTTTTTTTGTTTTGTTCACAGTCAATGAAATCCTCTACGAGAGTGTATGTTCTCAACGCCTGTTGTCCCACTCCCTTAGCTCCCTCACTTCCTCTGCAGTTCTAGTACTGTCCCTCCATTGTTTTCCTTGCTTCCAACTCCCACCCCAGGAACTTTTTTGCACATCCAGTTCAAGTTTGCTGGGCATCTGGCAGCAGAAGAAATGGCAGCTCCACGCATTCCCACCAACACCACACACACTAACCACTGGCTTAAGGGAGCTTGAAAAAGGACATGGAATCAGGAGGAGCAGGTAATGTTTTTACTGTCAAGAGTTAGGACCACAGCACAACAACTCATTAGTTTTGCAGATTCCCCCAAAGTAGCAATAAAGCTTTGCAGCACGTCACATTTTCTTAATGGCAATTAGCTTTGTGTGTATTCAGCATAAGATGTATATACATGTGGTTTGGGATCCTAATTATTTCCAGGTGGTTACAGTCTCACACAGGATCGAGCTTCCCCTACGTATATTCCCATCTTGCCTGAAATTTAAAGATGTCACAGAGAGGATTCCATATGGGCAAGGGTCAGGACTAAATACTATCACAAGCCCTAAAGCTTTGCTATCCTGCAGCACTGGGCCCTTAAGTGCCAATCTCCAGCAATAAATGCCACAGAGGTTGTGCTGTTGCAAGCAGGAAGGGCGGGGGGGGGGGCAGCAACAGATATAGAAGCAGACTGGGGAAAAGTTATGCTATAACCAAATAGGATTTCACACTGTTCCACAGCACCTGCTGGGTCAAAGGAGACAGGCCATATAAATCTCTCTGCAAGGCATGGCATGTCAGTTCCTTCTCTACCAATCCACTTTCCCTACAATAGCAGATTGTGTCAAAAACCCTTTTCCCCACAAAACAGCATCGCCTTGCTATACATCAAACTGATAAGATTGAGGGAAGACTTGCATCAGGTCACTTTTACTCTGTTCCTGCAGCTTTCAACAAAACACAGCACACCAATGTAACAGGTGAACGAAACAGAAAAATCTTTCTTTGTGAACCCTAAACAAGTCTTCCCAATATAGAGTGAAGTTTATCAATGAAATCTTTTTAAATACTAAATGAGACTCCATGCCTCCCACCCCCCAACTACCATCAAATGGTGCTTGGGGCATTTCACAAGATTAATACAACAAAATAAAATAAGACACCATAGGTCAACTTAAATCTATGTAAGATTCATTTTAAAATGGGAAGGGAAAATGTATTAAAAGGAACCAGCAGTGGATCCTCTAAAAGCATCTAGAGATTTATTTATTTTTAAATTAAAAAACTCTTCAAGTGCTTTTTGAAGGTTGAGGAGGGAGAAACAGAGACAAACACTTGGACGGAGTGAGTTCCACACCGAGGGGGCCCATCACAGAAAAGGCCTGATCACCCACGTACTTAAGGCATGATAGTGGGATCCCCAAATATCAGGTGCTATCCGAGTGCAGATAGCCTGAAGAGGAGCAGGTGTTGAATATAGCTAGCGCCTATACCCTTTAGGGCCCTGGCTATAATAAACAAACCATCTAAACTAGGTGTAAGGTTTGAAGGAAAGCAAAAAAGCAAAGTTTGCTTGTAAAAAAAAACCGCTTGATAAATATGTAGTCAGTTGGATTTTTATCCTGCCCTTCCCTAAAGGCTCAGGGTGGCTAACATCGTAAAAATATACATATAGAACACAGAAAATAAAACTACCGAACCCCCTTGGGGTAGTCACTGTCTCTAATTCACAACTGTACAACAGGCACCAGGTACATTGCTGCTGTCTCTGTATAGATAATAAATAAAAATAATAAAATACCCGTTAACGCTCCTACCCAAAATCCAAACACTGGCCAAATCAATAAGTCTTACACTACCTCTAGAAGATGCTTGGGCTAGGGCTTTGGCACACCTCCAAGGAAAGGGAGCTCCAGAACTGTGGAGCAGCCACCGAGAACGTCTCTCTGCGGAATGGACCTGACGCAGTGATGGAAGTTGCACGAGAGTGCTGTCAGATGACGTTAGAGGATGCGAGGGAACATGCATTGGGGGGTTGGGGTGAGGGAGACAGGACATAAATACTGACACACTGACTACAGGCACTATCTTTTCATAGCCATTCATTCACGGATGAAATCCAGGCAAAAAATAACACCTGCTGGATGGACCACGATCATCTTTAACTGCCTGTTTGGAAAAAACAACTCAATGACTAATTCATGAATTTGACTAACCATACAGATCCAGGCTCTGAATGTCTAAATAATGCAGAAAACAAAAGCACCAGTGCTGATGTGTTGAGGATCAGCAAGCTTGAGGCAAGGCTGCCGGAGGGCAGCAAGTGTTAGCAAAGCTGCCGGGGAGACATTTCAGAAGGACAATTCATGGGGCTGTTTGGCACTTTAGGAACTTCCCACAGCAGAAACTCAAATTTATATTCTCAGCACAGCTGTGTACTACAGTTCACTCTGAACTCCCACTAGCCCAATATTACCTGTGGATTTTACTTTAAATTTACCTAAGGCACTGAGCACTACAGCCGTCATACAACAAAAATATTAACAGAACTCCAACAACAAATTTTTTGGTACAGTAAAGACAGCTTGATGGTTAACGCAAATGATTGCGTCTCACGAAAAACTGTGCGATCTTTATTTATTTTGGTGGTGTTCAAATCCAGAGCACTGTTGTACCAGGAACCGTTCCTTCCCCTGAAAAACTACCAATTTAAAAATAAGACAATGGATAGAATCATATGACTGGAAGGGGATTCAAGAGTCATCTAGTCTAACTCCCGGTCTTCCAAAATCAAGCAAGATTCACTATATCTACCTGACAAATGTTCATCCAGCTTCAAAGGAAGGAACGTTCACAACTTCCCCTAGGCAACCTGCTCAAAATATTAATTGATGGCTACAATAGGCAGTACAACAAGGAAATAATGAGACATTGATAGTCAGCATAGTGGTGGACTGGACACTAGCTGTCTATCAATTGTCAGGTATAAAAAACAAAAAGCAACAAAATTTTAGAAATGATTTGGAGTGAGATTGTGACTACTATTACTACTATTCCTCACAGGAGTCTTAAGAGGATGCATTCATGAAGGGTTGTGAAGCACTCTGATACTATAGTAATGAATGCCACAAAAATAGCCCATATTTTAAATAAGTGATTTTATTGCCAAAACCTTCAATAAGACCCAGATCCTAAACACACTGACTCATGAATAAGTCTTACTCATGAGTAAGTGGGTATAGGATTGGGGGCTTATTATTTAAAAGCTAGACGTTAGAGTATATTCTTTCACTTCCAACTCCATTCTGGCACACAAATGATTTACACCCCAAATGCCTGAAGATTAAAAAAGAACTTTCAGCTGATATTATAAAAAGGAAAGGTACTTGCCATCGTGACATCACAGAGGTAGTGCACCCATAAGAAAGGGCTCATGAGAACATTTTTAATCGTCTAGCTTCATGAGCAAGTGAAGAGTAGAAATACCAGGAATAACACATATTAGAAGAGATGGAGGAAGTCTTAAGTTACCCCATTAAAACACAGGCCAGGAACCAATGTCTTGGAATTAAGTAAGAACATAAGTAGTGCCATACACTGAGTCAGACCAATGGTCCATCAAGCCCAGCATCTTGTCTCCGACAGTGGCCAATTTTGGTTGCATGGGCTAAGTATCAGCAGTGACAATAAGCAATCCATTCCCTGTTGCTCACTCCCTGTCCCCGACAGTAAGAAGTTCCCATCTTGTAATCTACTTGGCTAGTAACCATTAACGGACCTATTCTCCAAGAACTTATCCAGTCCTTTTTAAAATGCAGTTATAATTCTGACCTCGACAACCTCCTCTGGCAACAAATTCCACAATTCAACTGTGTGTTGAGTGAAAAAATACTTCCTTTTATTTGTTTTAAATCTGCCACCAGTTAGCTTCGTGGAGTGTCCCATAGTTCTAGTACTCCAGAGAGTAAATAAACATTCCCTATCTACTCGTTCCACTCCACTCAAGATTTTATAAACCTCTTGCACCCTCACCCTTCACTGGCCATGTTCACACGGGTGAACACCACCGGCCGTTTACACGGATGCCCCCCCCCCCCCAACTGCACACCTGCCCAAACACTGAGAGGGGGGGGGGGGGGGCGTCCGTGTAAAAACAGCCATAGATACAAACAGTACTCTGGATATGTAGACCTTATTCTCTACTACCCCTCCCCACCTTCCAGTTTGCACGTAAAGACGACTTCCACCTTCTATCTTTTACTATTTCAGAAGTGGAGACTAAAATAGGACCAAAATGAAACAAGTATTTTTCAGAATCAAGAGGTAGGCAACCGTCTCTTAAACCATCCTGCAAAGCAGGCCCTATTACTGAAATACTGTAGCTAAGTCCAGAGAGCAGGAAAGAAGAATTTAAATAGAAATTCCCTAAACATCAGATATTGCTTCATTTTCCGTTCCTCGGGAACATTATTCATGCATTGCTCTAGAAGCTTGTAACTGTAGTCAGTCATTTCTCTTCATTCTAAATGGAATTTGAAGCAACAACTAGATTCCTCCCTATTTCACAGTCACAGTTTATCTGGGCCACGACCCATAGTTTTGGGAACCTCCTTACTCCTTAGCTAACTGCTCAGTAGATACCACTGCAATCAACTACTTTGCAGAAAAGCGATAGTGTATAAGTGGCCTTAGGAATGAGACAACATGCAGTCCTTATTTATATAGCATTGTCAAAGTTCAAAGTACTTTAAAATCCTTACCTAGTTCACTCTCAACAATCCATGTTATCTGAAACATCGCCTTTCCTACCATGCTCTGTTGCAGCTCCTGCAGTTGACCTGAGGCACCTTCCTGTGGATTCCCCCCGTTATTCTTGTCCATTTGGTGGAGGTGCACAGGAGGGTTTCTCGGTTGCTGCCCCAATGCTGTGGAACTCCCTCCCCGCTGAAGGCCCATCTGAGTCCAGGTCTGAGCATCTTGCAGAGGCGGTGTAATGCCTTTCTTTTTGTTAAAGCATTTGGCAGGTGGGGATAGGGAGAGTGGTTAGGTGGGAGGTTGTTGGAGGGTGGGAGTGGGGTGGGATATTTTAAATTGTATTTTGTGTCTTCTGTAAGCCTCCCAGAGCCTTCGGGGAAGGGCAGGGTATAAATATGAAATAAATAAATAAATTCTGTGAGGCAAGTTATTCTCATTTTACACATGGGGAACAGAGACCCACGGCCACCCAGGGAGTTCACAGCTAGGACTGGATTTGAACTCCTCTCCCAAATTCAAGTCTGATAATAAGATACACCAACTCTACTAGTGAAATTTCAAATAGTGTATACTTAATCACAGGGATTTAAAAAAAAAAAAAATGTTAAATGGCATCAAACTTTTACATGCAAGTTACCTAGGTTTTATTTTTGTTAGTGTGGAGATGTAGAGTCTATTTTGGCACTTTTATTACCTATATTAGGTAATAAATAGTTAGGATGGTCCGCCCCCAGAGGCTGATAGAACCTCATCAGTTCCAGGAAGCTCTGGAGGATTTATCCTTAGACCTTGACGGTCACTCTGCTGATGAACTTGTCTGAGCGTGGAATATCTTGCTCGGGGAGGCCATTGACAGGGTGGCTCTGAGACGTCTCCTACCTCTGTCTCGTCACCGCAGGGCCCCTTGGTTTACTGAGGGGCTGCGGTGTATGAAGCAGGCAGGTAGGTGACTAGAGCAACGCTGACGTCGGACTCACAGTGAATCCGATCGACTTCTCCATAGGGTCCATTAGCGGTCCTATGTTGAGGCTGTGAGGACGGCAAAGAAAGAGTTCTTTGCTGCTCTCATAGTGTCTCCAAAGTCGCGTCCAGCGGAGCTGTTCTGGGTGGTGTAGGGGCTGGTCACTCCGGCCTCCCTCTGCCTGGACAGGGACTTGTCCCAGGCCCGCTGTGAGGAGTTTGCCATCTACTTTGTAGACAAGATCGCTCGGATTCAGAGCAACTTCGACACTGGATTGGGGGCAGTAGAGGGAGAGCGTGAGGTGATGGAAGCCCCATCTGGTGCATCTTTATGGGAGGAGGTTCGGGAAGTGACACCAGCTGATGCTGTGGATGTTTTGGGGTCTGTTAGAGCCACTAGTTGAGAATTAGATCCATGCCCGTTATGGTTGGTGAAAGCCTCCAGGGAGACGTTAGGGACGGTAATGGTGAGGGTAATCAACGCGTCCCTTCGACAGGGGAGTCTGCCCTCCAGTCTCAAGGAGGCTGTGGTGCGCCCCCTACTAAAGAAGCCCTCTCTGGATGTGGACGCTCTTTATTTTTTTTAATTTTATTTTATTTAAAAATTAATATCCTGCCCCTCCTGCCCACAGGGCAGCCCGGGGCGGCGAACAACATTCCTGTTATCGACCTGTCTCTAATCTTCCCTTTTTAGGGAAGGTTACTGAACGGGTGGTGGCACTACAGCTGCAGGTGCATCTTGACGGCATCGGTTTCCTCGACCCATTTCAATCTGAGTTCTGGCTATGATACAGAGACGGCGTTGGTGGCCTTGGTGGATGATCGCCGCTGGACATTCTTGGTCCTGCTAGATATCTCGGCTGCTTTTGATACAGTGGACCATGGGCTGCTATAGAGACGGTTGCGAGCCCTGGGGGGTCTGGATGGGACTGTCCTTGGATGGTTCCAATCATTCCTCTCAGGGAGAAGCCAACGGGTTGTCCTGGGGGCTGAATCATCTAGTCCCCGGGCCCTAGAATATGGTGTTCTGCAAGGTTCCAGTCTGTCTCCATTATTCTTTAATGTATATATGCAGCCCTTGAGGGAGATCGTGAGAGGGTTTGGCATGCGTTGCCACCAATACGCTGATGACACCCAGCTTTCTCTCTCCTTTTCAACTGACCCAGGTCCTGCTGTCTCAGTACTGTCCCAATGTTTGGAGGCCATGGCAAATTGGTTGCGGCAGAGCAGACTGAAGCTCAATCCTGATAAGACGGAGGTGATGGCGGTGGGTAGGGTGAGGGAGATACTGGTTCCCCTTGTAGAGGGCGTCAGCCCTCCTGTAGCCCAGCAGGTTCAGAGTCTGGGGGTATTATTGGATGCGGATCTCCGTCTGGATCGGCAGGTGGAGGCGGTGGCTAAAGCCGCCTTTCGCCAGCTGTATCTGGTGCGGAGGCTGCGTCCGTATGTCTCCAGACCCGGCCTGGCCACCCTCATCCATGCTTTCATCACCTCAAGGCTGGACTCCTGCAATGTGCTCTACGTGGGGCTTACCTGATACTGGTTTGGAGGCTGCAGCTGGTGCAGAACACGACGGCTCCTCTCCTTACAGGGACGAGTTGATGGGGGCATATCACTCCCGTGCTCCGCACACTGCACTGGGTGCCTATAGCGTACCGAGCCAGATTCAAGGTGTTGGTTTTGGCCTATAAAGCCCTACACGGCCTTGGCCCCTCATACTTCAGGGACCGCCTCACCCTCCGTGCCCCAGAACGACTTCTTTAGTCCACCATGGGCACCTTTCTGGAGGTCCCCCGTGTAAAATGAGGGGCCCACGATAGAGAGGGCGTTCTTGGTGGCCGGGCCCCGATTATAGAACTCACTCCCAGAGGATGCTCGTTTGTCCCCGAGTTTGNAGTTTTCTTTTGGGGGAGGAATCTTGGGTTTTAGAAGAAATTTTTTTTTTTATGATGCGATTGTTGTTTTAGTATGTTTTAAATTGAATTTTATTGTTGTATATTTTATTTGTTGTAAGCTGCCCCAAGATGCCATTGGCATGAGGGGGCAGCTAAAAAATGCAAGGAAATAAATAAATAAAAAATAAATTTTCAGCACCACTATAGTTTATAGTGCTGCAGATAAAGTAATGTCTTCTGGGGGGAAAAGATATTGAAGCATCCATCCGAAACCTCCCTAGGTTCTAAAGTCTGTTTCTGTAAGTATAGAGAGATTTGGGGTGTTAATAAGCCGCACGATAACCACCCATGGCCCATCCGGAGACACGTGTTCCCAATCCATGTCCCCTGCACAGCATCTTCCTTGAGATTAAGGACACTATGCAAGCTAAGGCACAAACATATGCTGGCTCAGAGGCAAACACATGTACATGACATTTATCAGAGGGAGGTCATGGCCAGGAAAGGGCTCCTTCCCTTGCCATGATTCCCGCCCCCTTTTGTTCCCTGCTTGGCTAGCTTCTTCCCATCCGGTAAGGAGTTGAGCAGGGCTTGCAGCCAGTTCGAGTCCTACTCAACTCCTTCCTGCCTGGAGCTCCAGCATGTGGATGGGGGGGGGGGGGAGGGCGATAGCCCCATTTTCACGATGCAGACATTTGGATGAGCGTCAGGGACACTCATAATTTGAAAACGGGGCTATCGTCCTATTTATTTTCACCTCTCTAGATTTCTCTCTTCCCATCCCCAACTTGATTTGGGCAATACAATCCCAAAGCTTTCCATGTAAAACAAAAAAAACACAAGCTCAACTACTAAAAAAAATATTTTAAAATCAAACATTTACACACCACATACAAGATAAACCGGGGCTCTTATACACATCTAGATGTGTATAAGAGACAGCAAGTGCAGTCACCACACTGCAGGGCCATTGGAGAGAGTTGGGAAGATGGTCACCTGCTCCCCCCCCCCTTCCTGATGGGTGGGTGGCCGCTGCGCCGGCCCAGAAAAGCTCCGACCACCAGCCAGAGCGGGCCATCGGTCGGGATGACCCGCTCTACCATGGTCTGGGGTTGCCTTCCCCGGACCGTGGCAGGGCTAACCTCACGTTGTGCGCTGGCAGGGAGCCCAGCGGACAACCCGAGTTACTCTGCGACAGTCTGATGTAAACTCTGCTCCTGCCCACAGCAAACATCTGGTGGGCGGGAGTGACACCAATTGGATGGCCATGCCAGAGTAAGCGTGGCCACCTGTGGTAGTGTCACTTCTGAAAATACCCTATGATGCAAGTGGCTCTCAGAATATAAGCATAACAACTCTTTCCTCCTGCGCCCTATTTCACGTCTCCAGCATGAATCATGGTAGGATATGAAACAGCTACCTGTGAAGGATACTGTACTCTGCAAACAGGGAGAAAATGAAGGTAAAGGTTGTATTGGGTTTCTTCTCCCCCCCGCCCCTTACATACACTTTCAGTGCTATAAACTCTTGAACAGAGGTGGGGAAACCTTTTCCTTCTGGGGTCACTTTGAAAACTAGTATAAGCTCCAAGGGTCACATGGAAGTTGGGGGTGGGGGCATTCGGGAACAGGAGGATCCAGAGCATGCCTCTGTGCCATGGATCTGTTCTCCATCTTTGTGTACATGCCAGCATCTTTAGTCACTTACCCTGAGCTCAGTCTTTCAGTGCTTGGGAGTAGAAATTGGATCTAAAGGCCAGATCCATGAACTGGAAAGGGGCTAAATAAAAACTAGCTACAGGTTGCATTTGGCTGCAAGGCCCAAGGTTTTCCACCTGTGTTCTTGAGCATAAACAGTTGCATTGCTTCATGTAACTTCAGGGCAAATTACAGTCATTTTTAAAAAAAAAAACACAAAACCCCACCAACTTTCCTTTGCTAACACAAGAGCTAGCAAATGAGAAGTTGAGAGTCTCTTAAGTTTCAGTAGCTGTGGCTTCAAGTAAACACCTAGAATTGTGATTGTCATTGTCATAATCGTATACAAGAGGCAAATGAGACTTAAAATTCCTTCCAAGACGGAGAAAACTGAATTGCTAACTACTTTAAAAACAGGCAATCACTACCTGTAAGTAAGTTTTATACTGGAAGAGGAAAAGTGCACATCCGAGCTTCAAAGGCTTGGACAACTCAAAGGGGACTTGGCTTCATACCCTTGTTGTTCTTAGGCCTATTCCTCCAAACCAGCTGTAGCTTGCTGGCTCATCTCTCCTCTTTTCTTTCATGTTTTCCCCAGGCTCCCGGAAGCAAGTTCTTAAGCTTTGTTCATTTTTATCAACTAGCCAAGACATAGCAGGGCATAGTGGGGAAGCAGGAACAAAATATTAGGTTCACTCCATTCTAGGAAATGGGAACTCTCTCCACTGCTTATCAAGTTTTACCATTTTCAGCTGACCTTACTACCCTTCCTCCAGTACTCCCCCAATTTCCCTGGATTTTGGTACAGTGTGGAGGTCTTGAAATATTGACTCTGTCATCAGTGCAAGTACTGTTCACACCACAGGTAAAGATAAATTAGCGTTTCCTCATTTATCAGAAGTATTTCTGCTAGAAAGGTTTATGCATAGCCATAAAAAGATAACCAAAACAAAAAACCTAACACTTTAAAAAAAAAAAAAACTTAAATGCACAAGACTTTTCTTAAAATCCAAAAAAACACCAAATTCAGTACAATTACAAAAACCTTTCACTCCATACATTGCAACAAAACAAATGCCAAAAAACATGGAAATTATTTCAGTTTTAACAGTTTAATATTTTATCCTCATCAACATAAATGTAATATATGTACTTAATTCCTTACCATACATACTTTTATTAATTTTTATCAATAACTAAACTTTCACATTTTTTCATTATTAAACTTAAATTTATTATAATTCGACATTTTTTCACAGAGCATTAAGCCTGCTTGTACACAACTCCATTCTGTAGAACGAATTGTATAATGTTATGTATACGCAGATTGTTAACACTTTTAAAGCACAGACTTAATGCACTGTGAAAAAATTGTTCGTTGCCAAGTTATGATAAGTTTAATAATGAAAAAGATGGAAGTTTAGTTATTGATAAAAATGAATAAAAGTATGTATGGTAAGGAATTAAGTACATATATTACATTTATGTTGATGAGGTTAAAATATTAAATATTGTTCAAATTGTGAAATAATTTCCATGTTTTTTGGCGTTTATGTTTTGTTGCAATGTATGGAGTGGAAGGTTTTTGGAATTGTAACTGTACTGAATTTGGGGGTTTTTTTATTTTAAGAAAAGTTTTGTGCGATTAAGGGGTTTTTTTTAACTGTTAAGTTTTTTGTTTTGGTTAATTTCTTGGTTTTGTGGGATATGATATATGAGGACATTAATATATTAGTTGTTGGACAACTTTTAAGTGAGTTGTGGAATTATTTTAACAACTGAATAGCACTAGGGATGATAGGAAGAAGAGGGAGGTCTGGGGTCATGGAGACAAGGTGACAGGTAGGTGTAGGACATGGGGAATGAATTTTGGGCAGTGGTGGGATTACAGGTAGGAATGGGAGATGGGGCTAAGTGGGGGGCTGGAGATATGCTGTGGCTGAGGTTGGGGGGGCAGGTCAGGACTCAGTATGTTGCAGGGGGGTGGGAGCTAGGGGTTGGGGGGGCAGGTCGGGGCTCGAGATGTTGCGGGGGGTGGGAGCTAGGGGCCAGGGTTGGGGGGCAATTCGGAGCTCAGGATGTTGCAGGGGGGCGGAGCCATGTAAAAATAGCATGTGAGGAGCCACTCAAGAACAGCAGATGGTTGCTACCTTGTAAACAAGGTTCTTTGAGATGGCTCCGAACATTCTCACAACACCCACCCTTCCAGCCCCGCATGGAATTTTTTCTTCTATTTCTTGAAAGGAACTTTCATTGTGAGGGGGAAGAGTGCTTTTTTTACTAGAGGAGCTCGAGACCATCATGTGGTCTGTTATTTGAATAGGGTGAGCATGCATAAACCAGTTATGGGAATGTTAGGCGCCATCTCCAAGAACCTTCTTTACAAGGTAACAACCTTCTGATCAGCACATGGGGAGGAGTTGTTTGTAAACAAACAGCTTTATCTCCCAGCCAGATTGGTTTATACCAGTGTCCTGCTGCTGCTGGTGCCTGCTCAGCAGTTCACCCCATGCTTCCTGTTTGCATCTCCATTCCCCTATGAACCTCCACTCCACAGCTGGCCACCTTACCCCCTTCTACGAGTGCTCCCCTTAGCCCTGCGTCCCACACCAACTCTGGCTACAAAGCCGGACCTGAAGTGTGTGCAAACAGACGCTCCCGTGGGTCCACTCAGCTCATGGGGCCAGATTATGGGTCCACTTAGTTCCAGGCTCACATTTCTGGCCCGGCTGCCACAGGCACCAGTGTTTGAACCAGACCTCCATCTGGCAGGCCCGGATCAAATGTGTGGGGAATTGGGCCAGCATCATGTTGCTAGCACCCACTGAGTGAGGCTGGATCACAAGAAGATAGTTTGTGGAAGTATCTATCCAGAAAGACTGGACTTGGGGATTTGTTCACTAAGAAATAAATTATCTTAAAAAAAAAAATGGAAGAAAAAGAAAATTACCTCCAGCATCCAAGGACAGGGAACACTTCTCTAACATGAAGAGGCACTTTGCTATTCTAATTAGGGTGATACTGACAAAGAATGCTTTATCCAGCCTTGCTAAAAATGAAATGGGAGGAGGCTTTTATTACATAATCAGGACCACTTTTGGTGGGGAGAAACCAGGGAAATTGGCCAGGTCACAGTCCAAGTTAGGTTGTATCAACTAAAAAGTATCTAAACTTTAAATGCAAGAATTCATCCGACATGCTGGTGGGAGATGCCACTGCCTTAGTCTCTGCTTGGGCCTGCACTGGTCTATTGTCAGCTCAATTTTACCTACTGTGCATAGTTCATGCCATGTTTTGCTTACGCACGTTTTGTGAAGTTTTCATACTAATGTAAATACACAAAACAATGTCTCCATGCATTTAGAACCTTTCTTCCACATATACAGAATTAGCTACGTGATAAATGCTACATTGTGGTGCCAATAAAGTAGCAATCATGTCAGAAAGAAATGACAACTGTCTAATTTGGTCTTCTACACTAAACAAGGACACATTGGCTTTTAGGAAAGTTTCCGAATGCTAAATGTGTAAACATTGCTCATTTTTCATCTTTCTGGGATGAGTTTCAGGAAGTGACGCCAGCCGATGCTGTGGATGTTCTGGGGTCTGTTAGAGCCACTAGTTGTGAATTAGATCCATGCCCGTCCTGGTTGGTGAAAGCCTCCAGGGAGACCTTGGGGATGGTGCTGGCGAGGGTAATCAATGCATCCCTCCGGCAGGGGAGATTGTCACCCGGTCTCAAGGAGGCCATGGTGCCTGCTGAAGAAGCCATCTTTGGATGTGGACGCACTAGCCAGTTACCGACCGGTCTCTAATCTTCTCTTTTTAAGGAAGGTTATTGAACGGGCAGTGGCACTGCAGTTCCAGGCGCATCTGGACAGTGTCGGTTTCCTTGACCCTTTTCAGTCTGGGTTCCGCCCCGGCTATAGCACTGAGACGGCGTTGGTGGCTTTGGTGGACGACCTCCGCCGGGAGATGGACGCAGGACGTTCAATATTTCTGATCCTGCTAGATCTCTCGGCCGCTTTTGATACAGTGAACCATGGGCTGCTATTGAGACGATTTGGCTGCTATTGCGACCCCTTCGGTCCGCCGGGGGCACCTTTCTGGAGGTCCCCCGGGTAATGGAGAGGGTGTTCTCGGTGGCCGGGCTGCAACTTTGGAACTCCCTTCCGGAGGAAGCCCGCCTGGCACCAAGTTTATTGGCTTTCTGCCGAGCCTGCAAAACCTGGCTGTTCACCCAGGCCTTCCGGGGAAGAGGGTGAGGGGTGGGATAGTTTTCTTTGGG
>QEPC01012832.1:3721319-3731470 GCA_003113815.1 Sphenodon punctatus
GGGGGGGGGGGCAAAACCAAATCTGAAGCAACATCCCATTTCCAGCCCTGAGCAGACTAACAGGAAACATGTCAGAGCGCTCGGCTGGGACATGTCGATTTCAAAAGGCCAGCCATGCCTGCTTCCCCCTCCCTCATGGTCCAGGGGGGCGGGGGGGGGGGGGGTGAGGGGGCGCAAAACCTTTCAAAGCTAAGGTTAGCAATATCTGACAATAAAGTGAAGCCACATTTCCTGGGGGAAAAAGGCTATATTTATACAACTGATACACATTTTGATTTTGTAGTCCTGGAATGAATCCTGCAAATACATGAAGGGACCTCAAAGAAATTTCACTGCATGGAGTTTCAGACTATGTTCACAGGACTAGGGCCTGTGGCTGAAATTACTTGTGAGAAAGCCTCACTGAAATCAATGGAATTTACTGAGGGGTATGCGTGTTAGATGTGGCCTTTATGATCATGCACTTTGGACATTCAGCCTTAACCAAGTTCAAATATAACAGCTGTTCTTACATGACCAGCAACAAAGTTTAAGAGACTGCGCAAACACTCTCCTAAAGCACAAGCAATAATCACCAGCGGTCAAGACAAGAGACTTGCAACTTCCTTGACAAGCTCCACTGAGTTCCCACAATGCTCTGCTGTGGCATGTGCAGTTCAGTGACTCAAAGGGAAGCACAATACCTACTGCATCATTAAGATTAACTACTGGTGCTACCTGGATGCTCCTTGGAGGTTTCCAAGATAAGCACTTACTTGGTAACTCACAAAATTCCACAGTGGTGTGCATGGTTGGCACAGCTGGGCTAAACGAAGGTGACATCAGCCTTATTATTTATTCATTCAATCAATTTTTACCCCCACCCTTCCCTTAAAGGCTCAGGGCGGCTTACAAGAATATAAGAGATATAAAAAGATATATATAAAAAAGCCATTTAAAAACCCCACCCTTCCCCTCGAAAGCTCAGGGTGGTTTACAAGAATATAAAACATATATAAGAAACGCATATAAAAACAATTTTAGAAACAAACCCTAGACCTTCTTTCCTTTCAAGAATGATAAAAAAAGTCGCAGACTTCTCACCAGAAGTTGGTGAAAAGCACTCTGGACCACCACCACAATCTGGCCATCCAGGCGCAGCAATGGATCCAAGAGCACCCCAAGGCTGCAAACCTAAGTGACCAAAGGAGGTTGGACCTCATCAACAAGGGTCTCCATGTCCCCCGTGTTGTATGACCAGGCAACCATCACCACTTTGGTCTTATCTGGATTCAACTTCAAATCGGCCTTAAGTTTGTGCTTCTTTCCTTTCAAGAACCTTCTTTCAGAATATCCACAACTTTTTAGTATAGGGATTTGCATATTCTGTGCATATTTGCTACAAGCCAGTAATAATAAAAACAGCTTTTGCTTTGCACTCTGTTAAAATATATGCACTTCATATTATAATTATTTAAGACTAACAACAAACACTAGAGAGAGAATATGCTAGCTCATTTCTTAGTAAGGTGACATTACGACCCATTTTAAAAAGGGACAGTTCCTTATCCCTATCCCAGGTGTCACAATTTTTTCCCCATATTTTTGTCCCATATTTGTTGGTGCCAGTGTGACACCAGCAATAGGGACAGCTGTACTGGTGAGTTAAGCCACCCTTATCAAGTGGTGGAAAGCAGCTGGAGTGAGATCTGAACGGAGGAATGCCAGGCCCAATATTGGAGGATACGGGGGCGGCATCACACCAGCAGCAATGATGTCACACTGGGGCACACCACACCAGGGAGGCCACGGGTAGAACTGCAGCCAACAGGGACTGAGCTAGGTAGCTTTGAGGGGGGAGGCTCAATATCGATTCTGCTAAAGCTGTGCTTCTGAATAATTTTCATTTGTACATGGAAAGTGTTTTATGAATTGATTTTAAAACTCCAAGACAAGTTTTGCTAATTTCACAATACACAATTGTCATGTTAAACATTAAGTTCAAGTATATGATTATTGCATTGAATACCTGAGGTATTAGAACTATATACTTTAGAGAAAAATATATGATATACTAAGGGAGAGATGATATCCCTTTTTCAGCATAGGGAAATATCACCACCCTATTTCTCAGCATTCCAGGAAGGGAAAACTGTCATTTTTGGATGTCCGTAACTTTCTATGCTGTTTCAAGAGCTCTGAAAATATAAACACACTGTGCATTATTTAGGTCAATGGTTGTTACTGCCCATCACCAATGGGTACTTTCTGTTACTTCACTGTTTACAGTACTTCTGCAAAAGCTTTCTTTGTTCTTTGCAAAAGGACAGTGTCTCAATGAGACAAATAACTCCTATAATTAACTCAGTAATGAGGAACCTCTGGACTCTCTTTCAGAAACGTTTTGCTAGAGTGTTCCTGCAAGATTGCGGAAAGAGTCAACATCGCATGCAAGAAATACAATATGGAGCATATAACTGGCAAGTTTGCAGCAAACGTTTTTGTAGAATGCTGCTCCTTCTTGAGATCTTCTCCCCACAGGAAGCATACAACTGAAGCAGTGCTTTTGGTACAATAACTAATAAACCAGAAGAATAGTCTTATACCATTCAAGTCCATGTAATACACTTATGTAGTAACCCATGTCAAGGGGCAGAATAAGAAGAACCAAAGTGTGAGAGCATACACCTCAGGTTATCCTTTGTTGGTTGACAGTAGTAGTAGTATTGGTCTTTGAAATTTTTCCCCATGAATGACAATCGCCCTATTCTGGAGCTTAATTGTTTTGTGATCAAAGCACAGTTCAGTTATTGTTTATATTATGTGCCCTAAGGCTTGTTCGAACAAGACTGTACAATTACCATGGGGTACTGTATCACATGAAATAAATGGGGTAAGTTTACTTCAGGTAGGGTTGCCAACTGTTCCTCACATTTTGAAAAGGAACCATCCCTTATTTCACAACTCCAAAGCTCCATAGAAAATCGTGGATGTGCCTTATTTCTGAACTCCCCAGAGTCCCTTATTTCTGAAATTTTTATCTCACAACCCTAACTCCAGGGTAATCCTTTACCTTGCAATTTTATCAGAGGTACATGAACACCATGTATACACCTAGAGTCAGTTTGTTACCTTGGGCACATAAAAGCTGTGTGCGAAGAGAGTCTTGGGCACTATAGGCATCTTGAATACTAACTAGTAGACAACTTTCCACTGGAAGAAACAATACTTCTCCCCTTCCCCTCTCCCCTGTAAAAAGAAGATACATTAAATGAACAATGAAATCTTGCAGAAGGAAGATAAAGCATCTAAATTCTGACCCCATCTCTGCCACCAACTTGCTATTCAGCCACAGGCAAATCTCTAAACATCTTTTCTCCTGATTTCCTACCAGTAAAATACAGACAGTGCTTTTTTAACTCTCCAAAATACTAGGAATATTAGTTAACCAATGTATGTACCAAGATTTTAAACTCTAAAACTGAAATTTATTCCTACATCCATTATTGATACATCAACTGGACAGGTAGGCAGCTGAGATGTAAAGAAAATCAAATGCAGGCGAAAGTCTAGAGAAAGTCTGTTTCCTATCTTGATCCCATGTGTAAGAGAAGCAGACAGTAGTTCAAGGTACATTTTTATTAAATCAACTTCTGTTGGTGGCGGTAAGCAAGCTTTGGTCACACGGGGGCCTTCCTCTCGTATGTAAAAATTCACAACTAAATTCTAACTAATACCAGATAAAAGATTTTCTGGGATTATTTCACAACGTGGTTGTCTGTAGCCATGCTATTTTAAGACTTTTTTTTCCCTTTCCTTTTTTTTTTTTTTTTTTTTAAAGAGAGAGAACTAGATTAGTATGATTGCTGATTCATGAAAATATGTTCCAATGATTGCAGTCTCTAAAGTAGTATGAGCATTGCTAATATACAAAACAAATGTATCATAGCCAAATGACTCATGAAGCAGCAACATTGTGTGTTTAATAAGCAGAAGTGAGAACAATAGGTCACTGCAGAAGTTCATAATCATTAATGGATTTCTATCTTCAACGCTCTAGTGAGACAAGAATCTGTAATCTTTATTTTACTGATGGGGTGCTGAAACTCAGGGTGGGTTTTGTGACTTGCCCTACAATTTTTCCCTTAGCTCTCCATCTCATGTCCTGTTCCCTAGACTAAGGATGTGGAAATTTCCCTCCCATGGGCCACTTTGAAAATAAGTACAAGCTCTGGGGGCTGCATAAAGGTTGGGGGCGAAGATGTTGAAGGGGTGCACTCAGAGCAAGTCTAGATCATACATCTGTACCATATCCTCGTGTACATGCCCCAATATCTACTTCCTTACCCTGACCTCAGTCTTTCAGCACTTGGAGGAAGCAACTGAACACAAGGGGCCAGATCCAAGAACTACCAATCTAGAACTACCCATGGACCACATTTGGTATCCAGGGCTGAGGTTTCCCCTACCCCTAACTCTAGACAGAGGTGGTGATGGTAGGTAGGGCTGAGGGGGTGGTAACCCCTGACACTGATGGGGTTTGCCCCCCTTTAGCCACTTAGGTCTGTAGTCTGGGAGTGCTCCTCGAGTCACAGCTCCGCCTGGATTCCCAGGTGGAGGTGGTGGTGAGAGGAGCATTTTGCCAGTTACATCTCGTGCAACGGCTGTGGCTCTGGCTACCATCATCCATGCCTTTATTACCTTTAGATTAGACTATTGCAATGTACTCTACGAGGGGCTACCCTCGGGGATGGTCCTGAGGCTGTAACTGGTGCAGAATGCGGTGGCCTGTCTCCTAACAGGGACTGGTCATCATGAGCACATTACACCAGTGCTCCATTCCCTGCACTGGCTGCCCATTATCTTCCAGGCCCAATTCAAGGTGATGGTAATGAACCTATAAAGCCCTAAACAGCCTGGGCCCTGCTTACCTGCGGAACCGTCTCAGGCCCCTGGTCGTATTGTGGCCCCTGTGGTCGGCTGGGGACGCCTGACTTGAAGTCCCTCGGGTAGCAACGACAGGGAGGGCGTTCTCGGTGGCCGCTCCTAGACTGTGGAATTCCCTCCCGATGGTGGCCCATCTGGCCCCAGACCTCCCCTCTTTTCAAAGACCGTGTAAGACCTGGCTGTTCCGCCGGGCCTTTGGAGAGGGAAAACGGGTAGGGTGGGGTGGGTTGGGGGGGGGATTAGTTCTGCACTTTTAGTATATTTTTAGTATTTTTAATAAATTTTAAATTGTGAATTATGTTTTATTTATGAATTGTTGATTGTGTGTGTGAACTACCCCAAGCTGCTCTGTGAGCAGGAGGGTTGCAGGATAAACCTTCCCGGGTCTCACCTTTCTCGCCTTATCTCCGTCCAAAACTCTGCTGCCAGGGTCATCCACCTCGCCCGTCGCTTCGATCATGTGCAGCCCCGCCTCTCTTTGCTTCACTGGCTTCCCCTTCCTGAATGAATCCTGAACAAGCTCCTAGTCTTCACCTATAAAGCTCTTCATAACCTCGCTCCCCCCCTACCTCTCTGTGCTTATCGCCCTCCATACTCCAGCCCGTGCACTTCGCTCCTCCTCTGTCCCCTTCCACGCCTTCCCTGCTCCCCTAACCGCCTTCGTCCCTTCTTCCTTGCTGCCCCCCCATGCCTGGAACTCCCTCCCTGTCCACATCCGCCTTGCCCCTCCCTTCATACCTTCAAATCTCTCATTAAAACTCACCTCTTTTGTTCTGCTCTGACTCTTTATTCTGCTGATCCACTATCCTATACCTATGGTCTGTGTACCCTTATCCTTGCCACATGGACCTGCCTGCTGTCATTCTCATCGTAACCAAGCAAGTACGAGCACGTGAGACCTCGCATCTTTATGAATGTTAGACCCCTTGTCTCTCCCTCTGTTCCCCTTCCTACGTCTCTCCCCAGCTCCCATCTCTCCGATTGTAAGCCCTAGGGGCACGGACCGTGTCTATTTTGTTACTTTGTAAAGTGCCAGGTACACTGCTTGTGCTATATAAATGTTTGTTGTTGTTGTTGTTATTAAGAAGATGAAGAAAATTTAAATAAATAAATAAATAAATAAATAAAGTAGACCATTCTTCCTATCCATCTTTTCTTTAAAATTAAACCAGTGGGTATAACAAGGATATCCATCTATTTTTCATTTAGGAAAATTTTGTCTGTGCTCAAAAGGATTTTGCAAGCAGCTCAACAAAAAGGGAAATAGAATGGTGCATGCTCCAGTCAGCCAGAAAAAATAAAAACACTAGCAAAGAACAGAATGGATGACCATTTCAGTAAGGAAGCGGGTCTTTTGACAAATACCTCAAAGAAACTAGGGACCTAACCTCCAAAGTCAATTAGAATAGGAAGCTCTTTTTTGTGCATGGACTATGTTAACTTTATACCTAACTTAGCTACTGCTGGAGGTATAAAACAAAACGAACGAAACCTTCTAAGGACAGGAATGCTGCTGCATCAACACAACCCAACAACGGCAGCGGCGGTGGAAAGTGGAATACAGCTGTTTTGCTGTGCATGCTATGTGTCACTCCAAGGGCTGCTTCAGTTGGGCTAAGAGGAGAGGGATCAGAGCACTGTGGGCCTCAGGTCACATGGTGCAAGCACACAGGTGAAGCCTGAACCACAACCATGGAGCCAACTAACCTGCAAGGCCCCGGGACCGCTGCAGCAGTCTGCCCAAGACATGGGAGCACTAGCACCCCTTTGAACTTCATGAGAGCAGCGGCACATCAAGCCTCAGGGCATCAGCCAGGGAGAGCCCTCAGATGGACTTACTTGGCAACTCCTGGCAAGGTGGAATAAAATGTATTTCTTCTAAAAGAGCTGGCTGTTCTTAGGGAGGTGAATTGCAACTAGAACTAATTCGCTTATACTGTGATTTTAATTCAGATGAGCTAACTCAGTTTACCTAATTTGAGCAGGGCAAAGGCAAATTCTGCAGAAGTTAGTATAATGACAAAGAGCCAGTTTAGCAATCTGTATCCCTGAAAAGCACAGAATAGTTGTTTTCATGAGAATTTACTTACACTACTGGTCTTCATGTGTTTACAGTTCAGAATTGTCATCCCCCCATATCCAGCTTTTTTTTAAAAAAAAAAAACAACACAAACCTATAGGATAGGACACCTTCACTCACTCACTCATCAAAAAAGGCACTCGGTTTTTTGCCACAGAGGGTGGTACAATTAAGGAGTCTCTCATTCAAGTACAGAGGTTCCCAAACTGCAGGCTAAGACCCCCACAAGGGGTGGTGGTGGTAACACCATCTGCAGACAGGGTTGTGATTCCATTGGTATTTTATATGCTTTCCATGTGTTTTGTTGTCCGGGATCGTAGAATTACATTTAAATCTCAAAACAGGGTCATGTAGGCATGACCTTGAGAACCACTGCTCTAGTAATAGAGCCTGTTTGGGACGTATAGTCACACTGAGGCTCAGAACAATAACTCCAGTTTGGAAAACTATAAAATAGTACCTTTGTCACAGAGGTATATTAAGGGAGGTAAAGTTTCTCTGTGGATGTACACTCGACAGCACCAATTACTAAATACAATATCAAAACATTAAAAGAATCCACATGTTCTAAAAATATCTCCACATGCGTGGGGTCTGTAGCAATGCTAACAACGAGCCACTGATGTTGGTTATGAGATTATGCAGGTGGCCAGTGGTTTGGCCATGCAGGAGTGAAATTGGCCAAGGGAGAACTGTTAAAAAAAAAAAAAAAAAAAGGATTTAATCTTCTGGCTTATTTACATGCTGGAATGGCTTGAGAGTAAGAGCTGGGGCGCCATAGAGGCTGAAAAGTGGGATGAGGTGGTTTCTTTTCCTAGGTGCACCAAAAGCATAGGAAACATTTTTAGACTGCATGATTCCAATCCCTCACACCTATACAATTTTATTTATTTGTAATTGCAAAGAACTAGCAACCCTAGCAAACAATCCTTCCCATTAAAGTCAACAGGGGTTTTACTACCAACTTCTATGGGTCAAGAATAGACCCATAAATTCTCTTTCTAAAGAAGCTGTGCTGCATTTGATACTAAAGGGTTACATAGTGTAGTCAAGAATCCTAGAACATATTGCCTTTGGAATGTTTTATGAGCATTCCATAACACAGCCTACAGATTATGACAGGACCTCATTTACTTCCTAACAACTTTAATTTACCTACTTATAAATCCAGAGGACCAGAGTCAAAGTGACTTATCCTACAATAAAACAACAATAATAAATGGATATTCAACATACCAAATAGGTTTACACAGATTATCTTCCTAAATCATGAAGAAAAAAAACACACAGCTAGCTGACATGGTAACTAGCACTCTGATTTGTAGCACAGTATTTAAAAAATGGAAAAATACCACCCCTCTCAAGTCACTGAAATCTCATCCTTTCTGTCACTAATGGCTAGAGCCTATTCCTCTTGTCAGCACACGGCTCAGATGCGATCATAATGACACCATCCGATGATGCTCTGCCAAATGACTTTACGAAGTTAAACATGCGAAAGCAAAGAGTGACTAGACTAGTTATTTATAGCTTCCCACTGATCAAATTTTCTCAAGGAAGCTATAATACTGCGTATATTTAGGATACTACATGCCCTTCATTAGCACTATCAAAGTACTATGTTTTCGGCACATATTTTTAAAAAGTTTACTTAGCAGGATTCCTCTCAACACCCACGAAACAAAAGAGCTGTGCTGAACAATGTGGATAGACATTATCACGACTTGGGCAGCCTTTAACCCAGTCTGGGCAGCTGGACCACGTCAGGCAGTAGTGCATCATGAGACTGACTGCTGTCAGCTGTTTCCTCTGTCACGTGGTAAGCAGCTGGCTGCTATACGCTACGTCCTTGGGAAAAGCCCAACTACTATTACTAATCATTTCTATAGTTCTACTAGGCAAACACAGCACTTTACAGACAGATTTTCAGAGACGGGTCCCTGCACAGTGAACTTACAATCCAAGATGGACAAGGATGAGGAGAACAGAAAGGGAAAACACAAACATATTCCCATTTTACAGATGGGGAACAGAGGCAGAGAGGTTGTGACTTGCCCAAGGCCACCCAGACAGTTCACTGGCTATGATGAGATTGGAACCCTGGTCTCCTAGGTCCAAGTCTCCAGCACCTTATCCACTATACCACACTGGCTCTCAAGTGGGGTAAGGCTGCCCAAGGCATGGCAGCCCATGTGCTGGGGCTCCTTCTGCCCTGTGGTGAGCTTGGCCAGTGAGCACTGTTGCCCACTGTACACTGCTGCATCACGGCTGGAGGTGGGATTTGGGGTCAGGTTGGGAAAGGGAGGCAGAGCAGAGCAGGGCTGAGCACCCACTTGTGTGACCAGTGCCTCAGCCTGCCCCGCAGCAGGAGCTCCAACAGTGGCCCAAATGCCCTGCGGGGGGCAGAAGGGGCAGCCATCGACCCAGATCTCCACACTTGCCCCGCAGTGTCATGGCACCGCTTGCCCACCATGGAGCAACACAGAAATCGGGCCCTCCCAGCTCATGTGGCTGCACCCTAAGTTGACATTTGTTGCTTAGATTTAACTACTACTAATAATGCATGTGCATCTGTCTATATAATTATACTTCATATGGATGGCTGCTTTCCAGAATTAGAGTTGAGTGTTTCCAATCGCTGTATACACTTCACTGCTTTGCTCAGTCTGGAGTTCTCTAATTCCTGACCTGCCTGACGAAGGACCCTGCGAGGTCAAAAGCTTGCATACCTCAAACTACGCACCCTGTGGGCTAAAGTTTGGGAGGTCATTAGAGAAACCACAGGATTAATGCTTCCGATAGACCCCACTATTGCCCTACTGGGGATATACCCCAATATCCCCTTAGTGAAACAGCACAGACAGACTTGTGTGCACATGATCCTAGCTGCAATTAATGTGATAGCGAGAAGGTGGAAAGGATCGGATCCACCAACAGTGGGGGAATGGTACAAGAGACTATGGTATATTATATCGTTGGAAAAAACTGTTGCAGAGGCAAAAGAAAAAAATGGGAGATTTCTTCATAGATTGGTCGGCCTGCTTTGAATATCTGAAACAGAACTTAAACGTGTTGGAACCTGAGGATGTGATATGTATAACTGAATTGTAAAGGATAGGTGGTAGGGGGGAACAGGGAGGGAGGG
>QEPC01012832.1:3732666-3772214 GCA_003113815.1 Sphenodon punctatus
GTAAGTGAGCAGAAGAACCAGAATCCCAATCTGAGGGGAGGGAAGCAAGCATGGCCAGCAGCTCTGAATTAAAGCTTTCAGTCTGCAAGCTGAACAACACAAACTACCAGTTGTGGAAATTCAAAATAGAAATGCTCCTATCCAAAGATGACCAGTGGAAGGAGATCACCACAGACAGGCCTGCGCAAAACCCTGAGGAATGGAACAGGAAGGACAGGCAAAGGCAACCATAAGCCTGCTAGTAGAAGACGATCAGTTAATCCACGTAAGAGGTGAGGCTACAGCAAAGGGCATGTGGAATGCACTGCAGAAACAACATGAAAGGACCAGCTTGAACAGTAAGCTGTTTCTCCTAAGGAAACTTTACCAGATGAGACTTGGTAAAGGGAAGGAGATGGAGGATCACATAAATTCAATGCTGAAAGTGGTAGCACAACTGCGAGGCATCGGGTGAAGAGATAAAAGACAACCACGTGGCGGCCTTACTTCTCTGCAGTCTTCCTGAATCATACAGCGCCCTCATAAACAAAAACTAACACTGGAATTTGTAAAAGGGAGACTCATGGATGAATTCCAGCTCAGGAAATAAATCATGCAAGACAATCAGGACCAGGATAAGGAAACTGCCCTGAGAATTGCAGACAACAAATTGCACAAGGAGGAAACAAGGACATGTTTTCGGTGCAAGAAAGGACACCTAAAGAAAAACTGCTCCATATGGAAGGCAGAACAACAAAAGCGATCTCCACAAGTATCTAAGCAAAGGGCCAAGGCTACAACCAGTGACACAACCACAGAACAGTGAAGTGGATGTTTTAGAGCAACAAAGGCCAACTCATCACAGGACTCCTGTGTCGACTCTGGAGCCACGAGTCACATGACCAGCAACAAGAGCTTTTTGACAGTACTGGACCCAAGCAACAAAGAAGAGAGATACTTCGCTGATGGAAGCGGCATCACTGCAGAAGGTATTGGCAAAGGAATTCTAAGTTGCAACAAGCCACACGGAGGCACACTAGCAATACCAGTAAAGGATGTGCTGTATGTACCTGGCTTAGAGGGAGGACTCCTATCCGTTAAATGCCTAACAGAGAAAGGGCTCACTGTTAAGTTCCTGGGTAATGAATGCACAATCCAGAAGGGGACAAGGGTCCTAGCCAGAGCCTATGCAGATGAGCACGTGTATTGCTTGAGTGCAACCAAGAAACAAGCAAAACTCTCTGCACATGAGCAACACAAGGACTGCATTCATCTGTGACATCGACGCCTGGGTCACAGGCACCCGGAAAGTATAAAGGAACTGCAAAGACAGCAGCTGACAAAAGACCTGATAGTAACAGCATGTCCCTTGACCATGAGATGTGAATGCTGTATCAAAGCTAAAGCCACCAGAGCAACACTCCCCAGGGAGAGCCAGACAAGAACCTCCAAGCCACTTGACCTCATACACAGCGATGTATGTACCTCATGAAAGTACCCACACCTGGAGGGAACAGATACATAATGACATTCATAGACGACTACTCAAGATACACAGTCACATACCCCATGAAGCATAAGGATGAAGTACTGGAAAAATTAAGGGACTACATAACCATGACAAACAACGGATTCCAACTCAAGCCGCTCGTACTTCGAACCAACAATGGAGGCAAATACACAGGAAAGAGAGTTGAAGACTTCCTGAGAGCCCACGGGATAGAGCACCAGAAGACGGTACCATACACGCCCGAGCAAAATGGGGTAGCTGAAAGAAAGAACAGAACCTTAACTGAAATGATCAGGTGCATGTTGACGGATTCCGGACTGTCAGAAAAATATTGGGGCGAGGCAGTAGTTACTGCGACATATCTACAGAACCGACTCTACTCAAGAACAGCGAGTAAAACTCCATACGAACTCTGGTATGGAGAGAAGCCTAGTGTGGGACACATCAAAGTGTTTGGATGCAAGGCATACGTGTACATCCCAGAAGAGAAACGCACCAAACTACAAAACTGAGCTGTGGAAGAGATTCTTGTTGGATACAGCGAACACTCCAAAGGATACAGAATCCTCAACCCACACAGAGACAAAGTAACTATCAGCAACAGTGTGACTTTTGAAGAAAACCCAAGCAACAGTGTAATGTCCTTACAAGAATCAGGAGAAGAAGCGCGTCCTGAATCAGGAGGAGAAGAGCGTCCTGAACAAACAGTTGAAATTAGTATAAGTTCAACTGAGATGCAGGAACAAACCCAATTGCCTGCAGATGTTGAAATCAGAAGATCTACCAGGGAAAATAAAGGCAAACCACCCACCCGCCTGTCCTACAAAGCAAGTACCTACAGACTGTCTGAGCTATCAACATGGGAAGACGTCTTACAAACGTCAGAAGGGGAACACAACAAATGGACAAAGGCAGCTACAGAAGACATGGTAGCAGATGCCTTGACAAAACCTTTAGCAGGAGAGGCTACCGAAAGCTACTAAGTAAAATGCGTGTAGTAGGTTAACTTCTGTCTGTTGAGAAGGGGTGTTCGTATATGCAACATCCACAAGTTAATGCCTGCTGTATTAAGAACAGTGATTGAATATAGAGCCACCAGATGGCGCTGCTAAGTTTATGTGTACATGGAAGGGAGATGGGGTTTTACAGTTGAATTCCTTTGTGTAACCACTCCTTCTTCCCTTCTCTCTCTTTATCTCAGGCTGCTTTTAAACGAGGGCGCGCTGAAGCGCCTCCCAAACGCCGCATTAAAGGAAAGCCACCAGAAGTGGCATTCTCCCCGTTGCCGGCTGTGGCAGCGGCTGGAGACACAGGGCTTTGCAGCGGCGCGTTCTTAAGCCTAATAATTGAAGTCTTAAGAATGCGCCGCTGCAAAGCTCCGTGTCTCCAGCCGCCGCCGCCGGCAACGGGGAGAATGTCACTTCCGGCGGCTTTCTTTTAATGCGGCGTTTGGGAGGCGCTTCAGCGCGCCCTCGTTTAAAAGCAGTGTCAGTCTCCATTTTGTCTTAATACTAGCTAGATGTAACTAAGGATCTGTGCCTGGAAACTGTTAAGTAAAGTTCTGTTTTAAACCTTCAGCTGCATTTGTCCTTACTAATTGCTAATCAGTTATTACTCTGCAACACATATTTGTGGCATAAATCAATGATTTGGACCCTTCTCTTCCTGAGCACACCCCTGCCCCTTACTTCTATGCAGCCCTCCGAGCTTGTACCAATTTTCAAAGTGGCCCCTGGGAGGGAAGAGTTTCCCCACCCCTGCTTTAAGACAACTTAGTAATTTTTTTAAAATTTTTTTAAATGGTATGGTGTTTTACTAATGTTACCCTTCTGAATAGTAGAAGATCAATGGTCAAGATTTGATTTCACCTTTAAAAAAACAACAACAAAACAACCACCCACCAACAAAATGCAACAGAAACATGTCATTTGGTTTTTCATCTTTTCAGCATCTTTTTCCACAACACTGTATGACAGAGTGATTCAGAAAATACAAGTGCTCCCATGAAGTGTTTAATGCATTAGATCTTCAAAAGCAGCACATGTGATTTTCCTTTCTAACATTCTAGCATTTAGAGACTATATGAGAATAAAATAGATGCAGTAAGTAGCCATTTGATTTTGAAGTCAAATCTACACACACGGTCTAAAATAAACATTCAGGCAGGCATGATGCAAACTGGGTCCTCCCTCTTCTGGAGCAGAAAAAAGGGTTCTTAGTCATTTATTGTAATAAGCTGTTCATACCCTTTGAATCTGAGCATCCTCAAAGCAAAAACCTTTTCAGAATTCTCAAAAGATTTCTAATTGAGTTTTCCCACTGTTCAGAATCCAGGGAACATATAAGTAATCATTCCAACAAATCAGTATTTTTATAAGGATCCTTCCTCTACACAAGAACACAGCGAGTTAATCAAGGCTATATCATGAAGCACTACGCCTACTTGTCGATAATATTCAGCTCCTGACATGCCTGAGATGCAATCCTCCCCTGCAGGATTCCCTCATGGGATGATGTAAAGGAAACTAAGAAAAGCAGACTTGCACTCCCATGTCTACTTTAAAATCCTCAGCCTGTTCTACTTCCTCTCTTAAGGGACTACAGAACTGCTAAGCACTGCATACTAGGTAGTGTTTTAAACGTGTAACAGAATCACTTTTTGTTCTGAACTCTATTCCTTTGTTGATTCAAGTAACAATATCTATTCTGGATTGCTTTACCTGAGCACTGAATTGTTTTGACCAAGTTTCCTCCAATAACAATTTATCTTTTTCCCTATCAGCATGCTGAAAGGCACTTCCATTTAGCATGTTCCCTAGCTTGGTCCCTTGCTCCCAAATTAATTATTGGCTCTGATGTAGGATAGTACAAGCCTGTCTTCATTATGTCGTCTTCATTACAATTCCACTGACAACTGTTTCCTGCACTGGTTTACTTCCACATAGGATAAAATTCTGTCCTTGACTTGCATCCTGCAAAAAAACCTCTGAACATTCCAATGGGAGTCCTTCAGGCAAATAAATAAGTTCAGAATACGGGCCATTGTACTCTGAGTTAAAGAGAAGCATGCAGAGAAGGGGAAGAAGGGAAATGTACTTTCCTTACTTCTGTTCCTTGTGTCATGCAAAACCTGCTACACCTTGCGTCATGCAAAACCCACCTTGCCTGGGATGCTTTAATGTACAAAGATAAATTGCAGAAATCTCCAAAATCATAAGCAAAGTTACAATTATCAAAGTATCAAGAGAGCATACTTTAAGCCCCATGAGAGCTTAATATTCCCCCACTAATTTCATACTACTACCACCTTCTGATTTCCCATGCACACCACATTTTTCAGAACACAATCATGCAAACGTAAAATACTTAAAAGATAAAACAGTCCAGCTTATCTTATCAGCTGCATTCTATACTGCTTTCAGTCTATATCTGTTCAAAATGAGAAAAGCAGCCAGGCTTGACAGGATGCATGGAGGGGGAAGGATGCTACCATCCTGTGAGTGGCCTGGGAGATGAACCAAGCCCTATAAAGGTTGAAAGAGCTGGGTATGTTTAGCCTAGAAAAAAAAAAGGCTAAGGGGAGACATGATAGCGGTCTTCCACTTCCAGAAGGGCTGTCACAGAGAGGATGGCAAAGACTTGTTCTGTCTTGCCCCTGAAGACTAGAAATAATGGGCGCAAATTACAAGGAAACAGATTTCAGTTAAACATTAGGAAGAACTTCCTAACAGTAGGAGCTGTTTGACAGTGGAACAAATTGCCTAAGCAGGTGGTGGGCTCTCCTTCACTGGCGCTGGACAGCAATTGGTCGGTGATGCTGTAGCTGTGGATTTCCTGCATTGAGCAGACGGTTGGACTAGATGACCTCTGAGGGTCTCTTCCAAATCTATGACTATTATGCATTCTTTTATTACCGGAGAGCAGCCGGGATAAAATCTGATGGAAGTAATAGCCAAGAATCTTCCCTGCACTAGAGTCTGATGGAACATGCTATCTCATCTGCTTATTGCTCTCTATATTTCTTCATTTAATTTTCTCTCATGTCTGCTGCTTACAAATTCCTCTAGGATCTTTGACACAAAGTGGACACAGTCTACTCAGTCAATCGACAGACAATCCAAGCTGTTGTGAAACAGCGAAAGATGGGCAAACTCTAGAACTTTGGGTCTAGGGATGAAAGAATAATTGTCTGTTGTCCGATAAAGTAAGGGGGAAATTGTCTGTTGTCCGTCAAAATGCTGGCTGTGGTTATTGAGAAATGCGAGTTACGTTTTTGTGACCTCTAGGCATGACCACAAAACGTGAACTAAGCGTCACTCTCGTTGCGTGGATTCCACTTTATCTTCAAACTTGAAGGATGATTACAATTTCCTCATCCAAATTTAATTCCCGATTCTAGGCCAATTTCCTACCCAAAGTCATATGCTTACTTCTTAGTCCCTCTAGTTTTTAGTCTGATGTACAACCTTGTCAAATGCCTTTTGTGAATTTAAGTATATTCTTTGTTCTTAATCTCTCATCTGACATGGCATTAATGCCTTGAGAGAGCTCCATCAGGGTAGTTAAGTACAATTCCTCTTACTAAATCCATGCTGCCTATTCTTAATCAAATCTGTGCTCTTCCAGAAATTGTTTTGTTACATCCCTAGAAACCATTGTGGGGAAAATAATTTTTTTAGAGTGATATCGCATGCAACTATGCAAAGCTAAAGAGTTTTAATTAGGGATGGGACTTTCTGTTTCAAATTAAACCATAATGGGTCCAATAAAGGCTGTTACACTTTAATCCTAAAAAGGCCATAAATTGGCCCACCATTTTGGGGCCCTTAATTTTCAGATCCTCCATCCCCAGGGCATTGGCATGTACTTTCAAGCGTCAGGGAGCTTGACTGAAGCTCGCCAGCCCACCACTGCTGCGGGGGGCCTCCCGGCAGACTCTCTTGCTGGGGCATACTGTCAAGCTCCCTGTCCGCAGCATGCATGTGCAAAATGGCTGCCTGGCTGCTTTGCACGTGCACAAATGGCCACTGTCCTTAAACAAAGTGATGTCACTGACATTTTGGTCAAGGATAGTGGCCATTTTGCACATGTGCAGCATCGAGCTCAGCAGTGTGCATCGAGCTCAGCAGTAAGGGACCTGTTGGGAGGCTCCCCACAACAGCGACAGGCCAGCAGAACTTGATGCTAGTAAGTATATGCCAGTGGCCCAGAGGATGGGGGAAAATAGGGTCCCAGAGGATTGGAGGGAGAGGGAGAAATGGTTTTAAAAGTTTCAATGGCTTTAAATACAGAACCAAAATACAGATCAGTAATCAAATCCACAAAAACCTTTACACTGAAAAAACCCCAAACCGTAATTTATCCCCGTGTCCCACCCCTAGTTTCCAGACTGTATAAACACTTCAGAATCCATATACAGCTTTTGGGGGAGATACAATTTGACAGAAGCTCTCAAGTTGTGGAGATTCAAAGTGAGCCAGCAACATGTTTGGTGTAAGGAATGTTTAGGTCATGAAGTAGGAGGAAGTCTAAGAGGAAAAAGTGATGAAAACAAGCAAGCTCTTTGCTCTATTAGATTACTATAACCCATGATTAACGTTGCTAGTTATGCATCTTGCATAGGAGAGGAAAATTAAAATAAGGTAATTATTATTTATAAAAAAGGTTGTTCCTAACCATCCCCCCGCCCCCATGGAAAAAATGCATGTATAGTCTATGGGTTGTGGTTTTCTTGTTTGGAGTAAGTGAACGTACAAAGTAACTGGTGACAATCTGCTGGGCAGTGTTTTTAGGGAAGGCATACTCTAATCAAATCTTTCCTTTGCTTTCCACCATAAGCACATGAGCCTGGGATTCGGCTTCACTCAGCTCTGTCTCAACAGGGCGATACAAGGTATAGAAGGGCAAGCCATAATTTCCCCTTCACAAAAGGGGCAGGAATCAGCAAATTTGGTTCCAAATCCACTTTTGGGTTTAGTTTATTGCTAACAAGGTTCTGACAAATGCAGTTTTTTTACACAGCTTGAACAACATGGCCCTCCCAAAACCTCTTCTACCTTGCTTCAGAGACAACAGTTTCACTCACAACCTCCTATCCAAGTGGGTAATTTTCTGAAAGACAAACACCCTGGCTACCTTGCTTTCCTGTTCCATGTTCTCCCTCTCCTTACTGTGTTTTAAAATTTCATGGGCTGGTGTTATGACAAAACCCTGGTCCACTTTTGTGACAGGTTGAGCCTAAGTGACAGCACTGTACATTATCTGCATCTCTTTGACACCTGAGCCCTTAAAACGTGTAGGTTAATTTTCCCACTGAAAAATAATTCAGTGACAAATGGTCTGGGTGTTGAAAATAAACCAGTTGCACTAAGTAACCTCTATAGACTAGGCCTAGACAAGTAAGAGTTTAACGCAGCACATAGGCACACCTCTTTTTGAAATCTCAAACCTGAAAAATCGAAGCCTAATCCCTAAGAAGCAACTCTGCTCCTTAGTAGCAATTGCAACACTGAGGGAAGCTGCCAGTTCAGCCCTACAGCTGTTCTGCTCATCTGCACTAAGGGCTTGCACCAATACACTACGCTGCTGGCTGGCCCCTAATTAACTATAATCAGAACAGGTTACAATGTAGGCAGTCTAAGAGTTAGATTTTCTTGTTCCTATTCTTTAAACATTCTATAAGCAACGCAAAGTTGCCCGTCTCTCTCACTTTCCCTACTGTACTTGTATAAATCCTCATCAGTTCCACCATATGGGACATAGTTTTGCCATAGTTTTTAATGTACATAGTTGCCCTGAAAGACTAATTGTTCTTTGCTTCGTTTCCAGCCACCCTCTTTCTATGCAAGTGTCCATATTCCTAGTGGTATTGAGAAAGTATCATTTGCCTTCGACGGGAGCAGAGGCTGCTGAGAACCAGGCCCTAAGCAACTGATTAACAACTTAGCCCTTATCTCTGAACATATCCACCTCTCCATCCTGTCTTTCATTTAAGTTTGCTCAATAGTTTCTGATATCATGTGCATGCTTGGCATATATTTTTTAAAAATAATTGTCAGGGCAAAAACACTTATGAATTCTTTAGGACTGTATAATGTGGAGGTCAGGAGCTTCTGAAGAAAAAAAACACTAATTAAAATGTCAACCCAAAGGAATATAAACTCTGCCAGCTATTAATTGAACCTTGGGAATATTATTATTATTATTATTATTATTATTATTATTAATAACAAACATTTATATAGCGCCAGCAGTGTACCTGGCACTTTACAAAGTAATAAAATAGACACGGTCCCTGCCCCTAGGGCTTACAATCTGAGAGACAGGAGCTGGGGGAGAGACTTAGGAAGGGGAACAGAGGGAGAGACAAGGGGTCTAACATTCATGAAGATGCGAGGTCTCAAGTGCACGTACTTGGCTTGGTTACGATGAGAACCAATACATCATACCTAGACGACATACCTAGAAGTTCAAGGCCCTCATTTTCTTTGGGGAGGGGAAATGCACTAAAAGTTTATTTAATTTATTTATTTTGCATTTTATACCCCACCCCTCCTGTCAGAGCAGCTCAGGACAGTTAACAATTTATAAAAATTAAAATATAAAATCACAATAATATAAATATATCAATACAATTAAAACATTTCTAAAAAGGGACGTCCAAAAAACATATGTAAAATAAACAAATAGAACCAAAAAAAAAACCCATCCTCTCCCATCTCCCTCACCAAAAGCCTGGCAGAACAGCCAGGTCTTGCATTGACGGTGAACAAACCACAGCCTTCCCCACTAGCATCACGTCCATCTTGTCAGGATTCAGCTTCAGTTGGTTCACCCTCATCCAGTCCCCTACAGCTGCCAGACATCGAATAAGCACCAAGACTGCCAGGTCTGGGTCGGATGAAAAGAAGAGGCAGAGTTGGGCGTCATCAGCATATTGATGACACAGGACTCCAAGCCATGTGACCTCGCCCAGTGGGTGCATAAACATGTTGAACAGGAGAGGGGACAGGACAGAACCTTGCGGAACTCCACACGAGGGGTCTTGGGATGATGAGAACAATCCCTGGGCACCAATCAAGGAGTTCTCCTGGCCAGGAAGGAACGGAATCATTCGAGAACAATCCCACCCACCCTGGCTCAGTCCCGCAAGCGAGTCACCAACATCTCATGGTCAACGGTATCAAAGGCAGCCGACCGATCTAACAGAACCAGCAGGGTTGAATGACCCTGATCCAATTCACAGTGGAGGTCGTCGACCAAAGCCACAAGTGCAGTCTCAGTGCCACAGCCCCGACGAAAGCTGGACTGTGGGGGATCCAGAAAACCGATGCGGTCAAGATGCTCCTGCAGCTGCAGAGCCATTATCCGTTTAAGGAAGGTTAGAAGCTGGCCGATAGCTGGCAAGAGAGTCAACATCCAGTGATGGTTTTTTAAGCAGAAGCTGCACCACCACCTCTTCGAGGCAGCTCAATGCTTTGCCCCCTCATGAAGGAAGGCAATGACTACCGCCGCCAGCAATGGCCCCAGTGTCTCCCGGCTGGCCTTAGACAGCCAGGATGGGCACAGATCCAGTTCACAAGAGGTGGCTCTAACCACCCCCAGATCATCCCCCGCATCAGTGGGCAATACCCACTAAAACTGATCCCATGAAACCGGACAAGATGAAGCTTTCATCACCTCTGGTTCTCCTATTGTAATAAGTGCAGTGTCGAAGTCGTGGTGAATTTGAGTGATTTTATCTGTGAAGTAAACAACAAACATGTCACAGTGGGGACTGGAAGATTCCAGTTCCAGGTGGAGGGAGGCCGGACTGGCCAGCCCCTTCACCACCCAGTAAAGCTCCGCTGGACAGGACTTCGCCAACGCTATGTGGGTAGCAAAGAACTCCTCCTTTATGAGTCTATGAAATGGCTGTGCAGGCAGCAAACTAGCTCTGTGTCGCAATCCATCGACTTCAGCACGCGAACAACGCCACCGTTGCTCCAACCGCTGCTCTTCCTACTTCAGCAATCGCAGATCCTCAGTGAACCAAGGAAGCCTGCGGTGTCGATGCTTGGGAAACAGACACCTAGGAGCTGTCTGGTTGATGGCCCAGTCAGCAAGGTGTTCCAAAGAGCAACAAGGTCATCAAGCGATCGGTCATCAAGATCAGAGGGTAATTCCCCCAGAGCATTCCGGAACCTCTCCGGTTCCATCAGTCTCCAGGGCAAACCAATCGAACTGGTTCCACACCTCTCCGGGGGCAGATGTGCGTTGGGAGATGTGCCGTAGGAGGTAATGATCCATCCATGACAAGGGCATAGCTGACACCTCCCCCACCAACAGATCCCCTGCCTCAAGACTGGTGCAGAAAATCAGATCCAGGTTATGCCCCCCTCCCAATCATGCATTGGGCCAATGACTACTTGAGACAAGCCCATGGTTGCCATTGTAGCCATGAAATCGCGCTCCACCCCTCCAAGACTGGCGTTGACGTGAATAATAGAGTCCCCCAAGACTAGTGTCTTTGGGGACTACAATACCACCTCCGACACCAGCTCTGCTACAGCGTGTAGGGATGCTGCCGTACAAGTAGGTACATAGTATACTAGCAGCACTCCTGATTTGTCTCCCGCCAGATCAATCACAAGATGGAGACCCTTAATACCAGACGTAAGCGGCACCAGATACTTCCTAACAGACCGTGAGTCCCTAAAAATTCTGGCTACACTGCACACATTGCCGCCCCCCCCCCCCCAAACCCACGTTCCTCTGACTGTGGCTGATGCTACACAGAGTACCCAGCTGAAACAAGGTCAGCCAGAATCGGCCCTGACTCAGTGTCCAGCCAGTCTCCATGATGCACATGAGGTCGACTGCATGATCCAGGGTCAATTCCTGGACAGTTGCTGACTTATTAACAAGCAACCTCGGGCTCAACAGCAACAGTTTCAGACCAGGGGCCCCCTGTTCATGCACCACCTCCTTGGGGGGCGGTGAGGGGGACAGGCACCAAGTATCTGTCCAGTATCACAGATCGAACACACACACCCCGGGACCATAATTCCCCCACCCCATCACACCACCAATGGCTGCGGTTCTCCCCCCAGACAGACCCCTCCAGACCCTTCCTCCTGGCTACCCCACCCAGATGGCAAGACAGACCCCCAATCCTCCCATACCCTCTGCTCCCACCGGTCGGTATTCACAAAACCCTTCATGGGGATCATAAACCCACACACCCTTCACTGGGGGAAAGGACCCCCCTCCCTCCTATACCCAATCCATCACCCAGTCCCCACAGCCTTTCCTCTCACAGAGGGGTGAAATCCCCCCCCCCGTCTCTAGCTCTCTAAGAGCTATAAAATTTCAAAAAGTAGAATTCAGAGTTTATGTAACCCGTTACTTTTTATTTATTATGCTGCATGCTACATCTACTGCGCAGTGATATTTTTTCAGCTCAGTTTAATCTTTTTTTCCCACCCAAAAGATATCACTGGGGTCAGTAACTGTAGGTTTCTCTCTATCCGGAAAGACTTTTGCCCCTTCTGTTCACTATGGTCTGAATTTTCACATATTATGAGCCGACTTTTCAGTAGTTAGATATACCAGAAATGCCATTATTTATTTAAATGGCCAGAAACCATGAAGTGTTAGAGAGAATTATAGCACAGCAAATATTACAAGTAGGTTATGAAAAAATCTAAATGATAATTCAGATAAATTCACTACTCGAAAGCAATGAAAGAGTTACAACTTAAACTTACTACATTTAACGGTCCTAATGGAACCTCCTCCTCTCTGCTTTTGTTATTGCTTCTGGATAAATCAAACATAAAAAAGTCATTCCAGCTGCTTCCCCTCATTCATAACTTCCTTGTTTCAATGCTGATTTCATAAGATTTCTTCAAAATGTCACAGTGAAGAAGAATCTGGACTGCAGTATTCTACTACCTTCCAGGAAAAGAAATGGGAGTATTTCAGAGCATCTGGTTAAACTGATGACAAAAAGAAAGCAAACCTCTCTTTAAAGAAGAGAAAATGAGTCACATCAACTTAGGATCAGCATATTTTCTTCCAACACAAAAATAGATGTGATTTACACTGTGAAAAGATAAAACTCTCTTACTGAAAGCTCTCGAATGAAAACAGGCGTTCCAGATATTTAAGGACACATTTCCAGAGGCTCTGACTGCATAGCAGGTGACAATGTTCATAACTTCAGTTTCAATTAAATTTTCATATTCAGAGGAGACAAAAAATAGACAACTCTCTTTTTCTTGACCAGAAACAATCAGCAGCCATGGGGCAAGTTCCATCTCCAGATATTATGACAGACAGGTCATAACTGAAATACACTACTCCTACCAGTCAACACCACATAGCTTCAGAGCTTAGTCAGGTGATCCAGTTAATCTTGCTTAGATACACTGTAGAGTAGGAGGAGAACTGGAGAGAGACAGACATGCCCATACAATTACAGCAACGTTCCTGATCCTATCCCCACTGTAGGAAGGCATTTGGTTTTGACTGGGCGTGGTCCATAAGACACACAGAGGGTGTTTTTAGAGGAGACGCAAACATGGAGGTCTAACCATCCCCTATGCATCCAAGATGCCTGTCTGAAAGTAACATTGGTAGGGGGGTGCTCCCATGACCCACACACTGCCCATGCATGGAGCGTTTGGGAAAAATTCGGGATGCTCCATGCGGGAACAGGTCAAGCCATGCATGCGGAGGAGTGTACACCCACCGCTAGCCTGTTTGATTCCTCCCCAACTCACCAGACATGCGTGGGCACTCCACGTGGCGCACATGGACCCGCCCGCCGCCCCCCCCCCCGACGTGCCCATTTTAAAATGGCCAGAGATGAACTCAGTACAAGGCCCACTTGTGACTTGTGCAGGGATGGTGAGCAGAATTGTGGGGGGTGAGGTCTCTGGGCTTCCCTGCAGCATAGGCAATGGTGCAGCAAGCCAGTTGCATCACGTTGTGGCATGGTGGTGGTTTTCCTGCACACTCCCCTCTAATGCAAGTATTTCACACCACTGAGAAAGCATGGCTGAACAAACTTTCTGACATCCACCCAGTACCACACCACAAAGAAAAACTGAGTTCACCAAAATGCACCTAGCTTTTCAGTGTAGATATCCACAGGCAGGGATTGCTGGATCACAGCTTCCGTGAGGAAGGACACAATCATTGTCCTTCAGATTCCTCCACACCGCATTAATCACTGGGATGAACTGAAGTCATAAGTAAACAGTCACATTATGCTGGCTACGCACGATGGAAAATGCGAGTTACCGGTCAAAAAACTGGGGCAGTTGTCATGCATGAAGCTCCCCACAGCAGGACTTATGCCTGTGTGTCCCCATGTACAAAAACATGTTAGTTTATGCACACAGACAGGTGTGAATAACCTAGTCTGCAGAATTACTCCTAGGGAAGTAAAGTCGCAGCTCAAGCCTATCCCAAGCTAATAGGTATGCTTTTTAAAGCTAATTGTGCTGTCAACTAAATAGCTGGAGGTTGCAAGCACTATAGTCAAGAATTCACTTCCAGAAATAAAATATTTTTTCAAAGTAAAGATGTGAACTTTGCTTTGAATTTTTAAGACTAAGATAAAAATTAACGTAAGCGGATTCAGCAGCATCTATTCTGAGCCACATTTTAGAAACAAAGATCTGCATTATAAATAAAAGTTCTTGCATCTCTGTTCAGACAAGTTGGAATGTGCTAACTGTCCAATTTTATTGAAAGCCTCACAATATTGTTTGCTTTTCTCAGACATGCAATTAGTTTGCTTTGCTACAGACATGCAATTAGATAAAAGTTTAATTTTAAAAAGGCTTTTTGTACTTATTGTGAAAGTGTTTAAAAATGAAATCTAGCTTTCCCTAAAAGCTAAGGGTAAGTGAGAAGGGAACAGAAGGCAAATAATGTGAAATTTATCGTTTGAAAGTTTCATGATTTATACAGACTTAATTAAAAGATTTCAACTATCTGCAGTTGACAATACCCCCAACAAATCTATATGGAGATACACCTTGAGAAAGGGTTCTGAATTTACAGTTGTAACAGACATTTATGTTATGCTTTGTGTGCCATTTTCAGGTATACTGCTATTTAAAACAAAAAAACTAAACAAAAATTCAACAATTACTGTTAGATTTGACCTTCAGTGTAATTCCAGACTTTATCTGGAAGTGAAGATTTTGGAACAGTAAATACTGAAAACTAACCACATGGCTACAGGCTGCATAATAAAGTATTACATTTTTAAAGACATTTGTATTCATACAGACAAAAATATTTAAGTGTTGGAATAAATAACTGTACAGCAAATTGAGAAACTGGATATTTCTTGAAAACTGTCTTTCAGGCTTCTATGAAGACTTTCTATCTAAGCTCCTTTCACACTCAACACAAAAAACAAGATCTCGTGTCTCATCGACTGACACAATCCTATGGTTTATGTCAACAGTTCCACTTCATCCTTGAAGCAACCTTCTCTTCGCAAAAAAGATCAAAGTATTGTGCACAGAGTTCAAGTACTCCCTCTGGTCCAGCACAGCTCTCTCAACTGAATATCGTAATTCAAACAAAGGCATAATCACCTATCCTGCCGAGTTTGCACGACCAGTATAGTACGCTGCAGCAAGCAAGCATCCTAAAGCACCATATACTGTGTTCTCTATATTTGGGACCAACACAGCAACCTTACTTTCTCTACACTTCCCTGGAAAAGACAGATTGCAAAATGAACACACACCACATTTTTAATTTTTAAACAAGGACTACAGCGGTTGACAGCACATACATCCAAGCTTGATTTCTCCTCACTGTGAAAAAGGATGTGGGGAAGAGCAAATTCTGAGCAAAGACTCTTCTCTGGGTCCAAAATAGGGCAGATGTAGCAACCTCCTAGACATGCCACAAGAGACATTTATTTGTAGTGTTTGGGAAAAAATGATCAGAGTATGTTGCTGGGTAGCAGTGGTGTTAGAGGTTTTTCTATTTTTAGTCACTGACTGAATTTTTTTTAAAAATTGACAGATCAGAGTTCTGCTCAACTAAAGCAAAACAGACTGGCCTTCACCTTGTTCCTGATGCAATCACAGCAGCCTTAGAAAACCCAATGTAGTTGAACTGAAGCAGACCTGGTCCATCACCACACAACATAGGAAAGATAAACCTCATCTAAAACAGAGATAATGTTAGGATTCTATCGGAGACCAAAAGCTGATTAAAGGGTGGCTGGAATCACAGTCCTCCCTGTTTCCAAAGGGCTAATCATGGTGCCCACTCGATACCTGCTTTTGGACTCCCAAGGGCTTTCCACTACTTCCTAGGAAGGAGTTCTACCTTCTGCTAGGATTTTCCCACTGTATCAGCAAAACAGGACCCTTGGTACATTATCTAGTAGATGATGATCGTGTGTTGCTGCCACTCTCAAGACATTTGCAGGGACTGTCAACTGTACATCCCACTCCCAAGTATAATCACTGAAAGGAAGCAGGATAGAATCGAACACATAACAGATTAGATTTAGATATATTTTATTGTTGGCCACATGGCCATCACAAATATCAAGACAGATCAGAACAAAACAGATCTCGCCAAAAAAAATTCATAAACAAAAATATCCTAAGTCACAAAACCCATACAATAAACTGCTATGGAGTCCTAGACCGTATTACAAACTTAATGCAAAGAACTATCGGGTTAAGTCCAGCTTACAAATTGAACATAGTAGGGAAAAGTATTAAAAAATATAAATTGTAAATATAAATATAAAACGCAAAAATAATCATAAAACAACAAATAAACCAACTTTAGAAATTCCAGGGCAACTAGAAAGGCCATCCTACCATTAGTCCACAGTCTAAGGCAAGGAGGGGGAGATGCACCCCCTGTGGATCTTTTCGCATCTATTAGCAAAAATCGCCACTACTTTAGTTCTTTGGAGCTCTTTCCCTCCCAAAATGAATATCAATTGCTGGATTTTAGATCCAGCTGTGTCCCATCCAAAGCATCTTGTAGTTGCCGACGATGTAAATCATAAATAGGGTATGTAAGAAGGTAATGGGCCAGGTCTTCAATCCCATTACCACATGGATATATCCGCTCAACATACGGCGTCCCCTGAAATCTCCCTAGCACAACTGCTGTTCGCATAGATTGGGTTCTTAGCCTGGTAAAGGCCTGTCTCAACTCGGGGTCAGTAAGGAAAAAGACATAAGGAGCTCCTCCTATCAGGGGGGATCAAATACTTATAAAAAGGAGCAGTACTATTCTGGCCTGCTAAAGCTCGTAGTTCTGGTCTGTCTATATTGCTTATGCACTGTTTCAAGATCCTAATTATCTGCTTGCTCGTACAATCCCGCAGACATGGCTCCAAGAAGCCCAAAGAGGCTAGATGGGAGTTAACTTCAGCCCACCATAAATCCCTACCGCCAACCAAGTCAGGCTGGTTTTCCTCCAATGCCAATGTCACTAATGAGGAACCAGGAGCATCCCTACATCAGGCCCAGTAATTCAATAGCCACCTATCTGCAGTAGCCCTCAACGAGTACATACCCAGCTCAAGAGCAATCAGAGCTGCATTAGTTGACTGAGGGAGCCCCAGTATTCGTCACCCAAATTGATTAATAACAGGGCACAATTTGTCTACAACCATCCAGTCGCAACCCCAAATCTGCGCCCTGTATAACATACCTGTCATCAACCTGGCTATCATGACTTTTAAGGCTGCCGGTAGAAAAAGCGTAGTGTGGCCAGAGACTCTATTTCCGCCTTTGCCTTGGTCACCAAGACATGCGCATGCCAGGCCCCATTATCGGTCAGGGTGATGCCCAGGTATCTGTATGTTCTAACTTGCTCTAAACTATGTCCTAAAAGTTGCCAGCTATACTTCCTATGCCTTTTTGCCACGATCATTATCTTGGTTTTACTGAAGTTAATGGATAAATTTTTCTCCCGACATCTAGTGCCAAAAATCAGTCAATGACCTTTCCAATCCACGCCTGCTAAGCGAGAGCAGCACCGTATCATCTGCTTACATAAGCAGAGATACTTTCCTGTTCTTAATAGCAGCGGATGATAATTCCCTGGGTCTCGGTGATCTACTATCAGGGAGCTGACATATAGATTAAATAGTGTCAGGGCCAGAATGCATCCCTGGCGGACCCCGCAAAAAGTCATCACTGGACCTGTCAGGATACCGGAGGGGGGCATGTGCACCCTCAGCGAAGTTCCTGTATATAAAGATTTAATCAATATTGACAGGTGCTTGTCCAAGTGGAACGCGTCTAACAGTCCATAATTTGGCTCTAGAAATCGTATCAAAAGCCGACAATAGATCAATAAATGCTTTTGCCTACGCTGCTGATACTTATTAACTAAATGATAAAGAACAAAAACATGATAAATGGTGGAGTGTTTAGACCTAAAGCCTGCTTGCTCCTCCGCCAAAATTCCATTACCCTCACAACACATAATAGCTCCCCAAGAGGAAAAAGTAGGAGGATAGCCCAGTGGTCCAAGGTAAAACTCAGGAGTTCCAGGCTCAGTTCCCTGCTTTATCAAAGACTTCTTATGTGGCCCTGACTTCGACATTCATCCTCATGAATGTCACATCCCTTGTCTCTCCCTCTGTTCTCCCCTTCCCTGTCTCCCCTCCCCCTGTCTTTAGATTGTAATCTCTCGAGCAGGGACCATGTCTACCTTGTTCTTTGTAAGCACCAGGTACATCGCTGGCGCTATATAAATGCTTATAATAATAAGGGAGAATTTTCTAACCCGAAGAATAGTTAGGATGTGAAACAGATCACCAAGGGAAATTGTGGAGTACCAAACACTGAAAATCTTTAAAAATAGTTTAGCTAAACACCTCTTGGGAGTGGTCTTGGTACAACTGATCCTGCTTAATAGGTAGAGGGGGATGGACCTGACCTTAAGGCCTCTTCCAAACCTGGATTGGAATTCCATGATTCTAAGGCTCTTTAATGAGACACTCCCACGCATGGACACTCATCGTCCATGCAAGGGAGCATCTCATGTAAATGTGGGCATGCACACTCCCGTGACCCACGCATGTGCCCCCCCCCCACGCACGGAGCATCCAGCAGCCATGCCGGTTGCTCCATGAATGGGAATGCGGGAGAGGGGGGAATGGGCGCGAACCCGTGTATACTTCCCCCCCTCCCCCATGACCCCGCAGCAGCGTGCACACCAACTGCCCCCTCTGCCATGGCCCGTTTTTAAAAGTCCTAAGTGAAAACTGGTCATGGTGATGTCTGTTGGCTCGAGCAGCACTTCTCAGGAGAATTTTATCCTAGAAAAGAGGGGTGGGTCTTGCCTCCTTTATAGCGATATTTAAAAAATTAAAGAGGATTCATTTTTCATTAAATGAATTAAAAAGTTTTAAATGATTCAATGTAGACCAAGATTTGTCTAATGTACCATGGCCATCACTTTTCCAGAAGTAGGTCAGCAAATATATACATTTGACAAAAAATTAGAATTTGGGAAGAAACACTAATTTGAAACACATTTTTGCCAAGCAAAACAAACCAAGGCCTTTCCTATCAGTTTACTGGGCTGAGGAAGCAAATATTTCATGCTCTTACACATGGAAGAATGGACAGCTGATCTAAACAAAAAAGAAAGGAAAAATAAATAGCAGAATCCTCTGCAATTATAATAAAACCAGTGTCAGAACACACCTAATCTCAGTTAAATAACAAAGGTGCAATTAAATGCTTAAGCAGGATGGACCTCAGAAAGGAGGTAAGCAGTACTGGTTTTCTTATTGTTGTCACTGTTTATATATAATGGCAAAACTAAGGACTAAACTTTCTACTTGAGATGCCGAATGCTAAATAGAAGCAAACGGATGGACTCTGAGCACACAAGTCCCAATGAAGACAGATGAATTAACACATGTAACTTTGTTCAGATGGATTATTATCCAGCCCTTCCCCAAGGCTCAAGGGAAAGGAGTTGCAGAGCTATGTAGCAGCCACTGAGAATGCCTCTCTGTGTGCCTGTATCAATGAACCTGGTACAGTGATGCAACTTTCAAGAGAGTGTTCTTGGCTGACCTTAAGAGGCCATGAGGATGCATAACAGGAAGGCAGCCTTTTTAATATGTAAAGCCCAGGCCATAGGGCTCTATAGGTGTGCAGGATTGCAGCAATTCCAGTCCTCCCATATTGACAGAACTCCAGGGCCCCAAGGCATCAGAGTGCATCCATGAGGGTTACTAGAATCACGTATTTACCTTATTAAAATATTAATTCTTTTAGGCTACCTAGATAGCACTTATTGCAGTTTGTGAACCAGAGGCTGTGGAAGCCACACCTTGTCCAATTTCATGGGATAAATTTCAGTTGGTGCTGTCTGCCGGGGCGGGGGATGTTCTTAGGGCTGTTAGGGCCACCTTTTGTGAACTTGACCCATGCCCATCCTGGCTGATTAAGACCAGCCGTGAGACGGTGGAGCAGTTGCTGGCGGGGGTGATCAACGCCTCCCTTCGGGAGGGCAGAGTGCCAGGCTGCCTCAAAGAGCGGTGGTGCAGCCTCTACTCAAAGAATTACTTGACACGGATTCCCTCGTCAGTTATTGGCCGGTCTCTAACCTTCCCTTTTTAGACTGCACTGGTTATCTGGATTCCTTTCAGTCTGGTTTTCATCCCGATTATGGCATGGAGACTGCGCTTGTGGCCTTGGTCGACGACCTTCGTCGTGAATTAGATCAGGGTCGTTCAACTGTGCTAATTTTGTTAGATCTGTCGGCTGCTTTTGATACCATTCACCGTGAGATGTTGGTGACTCGCTTGTGGGATCAAGCTGGAGTGGGCGGGATCGTCCTTGACTGGTTCCGCTCCTTCCTGGCCGGGAGAACTCAGCACGTAGTGCTTGAGGATTGTTCATCTCCTCCACAGAACCTTGTGTGTGGTTTCCCGCAAGGTTCTATCCTGTCCCTGCTCTTGTTCAATGTGTATATGCAGCCACTTGGCGAGGTCATGAGATGGTATGGGGTGTGGTGTCATCAATATGCTGATGACACCTAACTCTACCTCTCGTTTTCATCTGACCCAGACCCGGCAGTCTCGGTGCTTACCCAATGTCTGGCAGCTGTTGGCGATTGGATGAAGGCGAGCCGACTGAAGCTGAATCGCGACAAGATGGAGGTGACGGTAGTGGGAAGGGCAGTGGATGTGGCGGTTCCCATCACTGATGGGGTCCGCCTTCCGCTGGTATCCCAGGTCCGTAGTCTGGGTGTGCTCCTCGAGCCGTAGCTCCACCTGGATTTCCGGGTGGAGGCTGTGGCGGGTGGCCTCTGCGGTCCCCCGTGTGGCCTGGGGGGCCACTATGGAGAGTGGCATTCTTGGTGGCTGCATCTAGGCTGTGGAACTCCCTCCTAGTGGAGGCCCGAGTGGCCCCGGATCTCCCCTCCTTCCATCGTATGTGTAAAACCTGGCTGTTCTGCCTGGCTTTTGGCGAGGGAGGGGGTGTAGAATGGAAGGGGGTGGTTTTGGTTTTGTGCCTTTTTTATTTTATTTTATAGTTTTATTGATTTTATATGTTTTAACACTGTAAGCCGCCCCGGGCTGCTTGGAGCAGGAGCGGCAGGGTATTAAATGATTTTACAAAACAAACAAAAACTAAACAGTGTATTCCTGGGTTCAGCACAGTAAAGTGGATTTTATAGCACTTGTTTAACAGAAAGAAGTGTGTTTAATAATAAATAAATGAAACCAGGAAAGCTACAAGGGCTTAAAAACACAGAAAGGGCAATTGGGATTCTTACCTGTGAATTGCCCTTCTGTAGCCTTCTAGGGAGTTTATTCGGACCTAGGGAGCGTTCTCCCTCTTGACCACTAGGAGGCAGCACAGACTTTCGACTGGGCATGCGTAGGGAGAGCGCGCCCTCGCTTCCCCAGGAGTACCCCAGCCGAAGAACTGGAGCTGAAATACAAAAGAAACTTTTCCCCGAAACTTCGGGGGTTAACACCACGGAATCCCCAATTGGGGCTGAAGCAATAACAGCTTTAACAGATCACATTTAAAACAGCCCGGGCGGGTCGAATAAACTCCCTAGAAGGCTACAGAAGGGCAATTCACAGGTAAGAATCCCAATTGCCCTTTCTATAGCCTTCGGTCCGTTTATTCGGACCTAGGGAGGTAACATAGCAGTAATGTTTATTCGGACGGGGGGGACAGCACGTTCCAGAAATCCCCTACCCCTTGGAGGAGCCGCCCTCCACAGGCGGCCTCTGCGGATTGTTGTAAAGCATTATATAATGCATAGTAAAGGTATGCAGGCTCTTTCAGCCAGCCGCCTTGCAACTGTCAGTTAACGGAGCCCTGGAGAGGAGGGCCGAACTAGTAGCCGCCCTTCGAGTCGAGTGGGCCAGACTCGGGTAAGAGGCAGTAGGCCAGAGACCTTGGAAGCCTTGGCAAAACAGGACGATATCCAACCGGTCAGTACTGACTTCGACACCCTTGTGCCCCTGTGGCGGGGATGATACTGACTAACAAACTAGAAGCTCGTCTGAACGGTGCCAACCACAGCAGATAAATTTTTGAAGGCTCTGCGCACGTCCAGGTTGTGCCACAGCTTTTCTAATGCGTGGCGAGGATGAGGGCCAACGGAAGGCAGGACCATATCCTGTGACCTATAGACAATAGAGACGACCCTAGGTAAAAAGGTCGGTTTAAACGAAGGAACCCCGACTCCCGGCTGAAAAAGCAAAGGGCAGGGGCAGCTGATAAGGCCCCCAGCGCAGAGAGACGTTTTGCGGTGGGAATAGCCATCAGAAAAAAACCCCTTGATGGACATAAAAAACCCTGAGACCTGATGCAGCGGCTCAGAGGGAGAGCCAGTGAGAGCGGTAAGCACCAAGTTCAACTTCCAGGGGAGATTAACCCAGCGGCCCTCATAAACTGCCGGACGTGAGGATGGGGTGACCCCTTAGGTTTGCCTGACGCCCCTATAATGCTATGTACAGCTGGTACTTGTCTACTCAGGGTGTTAGGGCGGAGCCCCCTATCCAGCCCCTCTTGGAGGAACAATAAAACCTGAGGGATTTAGGGAGACCGCAGAGGGATTTGCCTAGACTCGCCCCATCCCACAAACACCCTCCCGTTGCACAGGTCTATGTGCCGGATAGATTTTCGCTTGGCCGCTACCAGGGTGTGTATTACAGAAGCTGAATAGCCCAGCCCCTGAAGGGCTAGGGCTTCAACAGCCAAGCTGTTAACTTCAGAAATTACAGCTTCTGGTAAGTTAGGGGCCCCTGTGACCGAAGGCCGTGGGTGACCGGCGGGTAGAGGGTGGTTCCGTGAGACAGGTGGAGCAAGCCCGGACACCAGGGCTTGCGAAGCCAAAATGGTTCACAATTATGGCTGTGGCCTGCAGAGGCTTGCACTTGGGCATTGACCGGCTGATCAGGGGACAAGGTGGAAAGCGTACAGGAGCCCCTGAGGCCACACTTGGCTGAGGGTTCCAGGTGAGAAGCGGGGTAGCTTGTGGTCGGTCGGAGAGGCGAACCGGTCCAGTAACGGCGAGCCGAATGCCCCTCTAACCAGGGGAAATGCCGCCTGGCTCCGCGACCACTCTCCCAGGACTAGCGTCTGCCGGCTCAACCCGTCTGCGTCGCCGTTGCCTGTCCCCTTGAGATGAAGGGCTGACAGGGAGAACAGGTGCCGATCTGTCCAATTGACTAGACGGGATGCGACCCTGTGGAGCGCCTTTGAGCACGATCCGCGCTGATGATTGACGCCGGCCATCGCACTGGAGTTGTCCGTGAACCCCAGGACGGGACACCCCTTCAAGATCGGCAGGCCTTTGAGGAGCGCCCAGCAAGTGGCTCGTAGCTCCAGCCAGTTGATGCTGTTGGTGACCAAGCCCCCTGTGCCCGGTTGAAAATCGAGGTGCAATCCCCCTCTGGAGAGGGTGACATCGGTCGTTAGGACCCCCCTGGTCGTCTCCATGAGAGGGACCCCCTCCAGGAGCGGTTCGGAGCTTCCGCCCATCGGAAGAATCGAGCAATGGTGCTCGGCACCGGCAAGGTCATCGGAACTTTGCTGATGAGCCGTGGGTGGCAAGGCCGGAGCAACCGTTGCAGTGGACGAGCGTGAAAACAAGCCCATTGTAGGTGGCAGGTGCATGATATCCTGGATCCCAACCGAGAGGTCGGAGACCGGAGAGACACTTGCGCTCGGATGTAAGCTATAAGGGCCCTGAGCTTGTTGTGACGAGCGGGGGGCATGAAACTGCGGGTCAGCTAGGTGTTGAATATTACCCCCAGGTGCTCCAGCCCTTGGGTGGGTTCGTGCTCTTGGCGCGAGTGAATTGGCAGCCGTGGCTTTCCAGACAGTAACTGGTGCGCTGCAGGTAAAGTCGAGCCCTGTTCTTCGACCACGGTCAAACCAGGATGTCCTCGAGGTAGGGAACGATGGACATGCCCCTAGATGCCGGGTTGCCATAAGTGATATCAAAATCCTCGTAAATGGCATTGGGCGTGCAAGGTCGGATGGAAGGGCCGGGTACTGCCAGTGCTGGGCGTTATACGCAGAGCTGAGCTAAGGGCGGTAGCATAGCCCCTCGCCCTTTGATATGGCGAGGCAGATGGATGCGAAGGTTTCCCCCTTGAATTTCGGACGCTTGACGCAACCGTTACGCCCTTCTCCGCCTTTCTTCTGAACCAGAAACAGAAGAGAGGCAAGCCCTTCCCCTGCTCAATAGATGGTACCCTCTGTATGGCCCCCATGGCGTCGAGCCTGTGTAATTCTGCCAGCAGTGCCCCGTGTTTGTGGGGATGCGTGACACGGGAGACCGACGAGAGTACAGCTGTGGATAAGCGCTGAGCTCTATGGAGTACCTCCCCCCTACTGTCGGTAGGGCCCAGGCTTAAATTACTGCTCCTTACAGGGAAACCGGGTCCAACTCGTAGTCCTCCATTACAGGGAAGTGATCATTGTAAGGCCCCACCTTCTTTATGGAGGAACCAGGATCTAAACCTGGATCGTCTGAATCCCAGGTTATAGCCTAACCCACAAGGCTAACTGGTTCCTCTTAAAGGAGGACGTCGGTAAGCCAGGCCTGTTGGGTTTTGTCCCGCGCCCTCTCTGCCCTCTACTGGTTGTACCAGGGGGTATAAGAGCAGGGACGCTTGAGTGGTTGTCTGTACAGGGACCTGAACCCTGGCCCCCCAGATTAAAGTTCGATGCTCTACCAGAGGAGCGACCTAGGCTCTTTTTCAGAGCTGGGCCCAAATCAGACTCCCCTGCTTCACAAAGTGAAGGAGCCTTCCTCCCAGTCGGCCTGAGTCGTGGGAGGAATAGCTTAAGGAGACAGGAGTTCTGCCAGCGGGCAGGGAACAGAATCACTTACAGGATGCCTATGGCCCCTAAATGTGTCGTGGAGCAGAAGATTCTTGCATGCGAGTCAGCTCGCCCCTGCCGGCGGCGCCTCCATCCCAAAGGCATGGATGACCTTTGCTGCCAGTTTGTGCGACAGCGAGTCAGAAATGGGTCGGGTCTGGCTTTTTTGCGCAGCCCACTTCCAATCCCCTATCCGTAGGATCCCTCGGGAGAAGGTCCTCAGAGGATGGAAACCCTGACTGGCAGGCTAGGGAGGCGGCCTCTCTCTAATGATTTTTTCAAAGGGTCGGCCAGCACAGCCCCCGTCTTGCCCCTACCGTGTTTCGGGATGTATGCCCTCTCAGAGTCCTCCTCCGCTGGGGAAGAATCAGACTCACCCTTTATTCGAGAGCGTGGGGTGGTATGCAGCATGTGCTGAGGGTCTTAATAAGAAGGGTCTCAATCAGAAGGGCGCTCCCTGCCCTCACTGAGTAACCCTTTCAAGGTCCCCTATACTCCACAGAGGAACCAGACTCTGAACCCGTGGTTGCTAAAGTCAAGGGTAGCCCTTAACCCACAAGGCCAGCCGGTCCCACTCCCACGCAGGGGCTTGTTCCTCATATGGCGAGGAATGATCTTCCTCCCTTTCAGAGCCCTCTGAGGGCGAAGCTGGCCCAGGAGGAAGATTACTCCTGCCCTGGGTCTGCGTTTCTTACGCATGGGCTGTAGGGGGGCTCTGAGTGGTGTCGAGGAGGAGGAATCTCCAACCTCCATCCTCTAAGGGGCTTCTTATCCCCCTGCTCACTGCCCGCTGATGACCCCATAGAACAACAGGGATCTGACCCCATGGAATGACAGCTGTGAATTGTAGCACAAGCAGGAACATAGCAAGGGTGCTAAGAGGGCTGGATTTATGCAGGGGCTTTTTTCCCTTGATAGCCCTCTTAGAGGCTCCCATAATGAGGCCTGAGGGGAGGGGGCTTCCATTGTTGTGGACCTAAGAGCAGCAAGCACCAGTTCAAGCACCCAGGGCTGGCACAAATCCCACTGGCAGGAATGGCCTTTGCATCCCTGCTGAGAGCACACCCTAGCAAGGCTGTGCTCCTCGTGCAAGTAACTGCTCACGTGGAGCCTTTGAATTTTGAAAGGCAGAGCGCTCTCTCTTGCCTAGGGGACATCTTCTGCCCAGGGAGCCCCACTTACTTGCGAGGAGGCAGAGGAGTCTGCCTCCTCCTTTCCTCCACTTCCTTGCTGGAATGGTGGGGCACCCTTCCCCCTCCTGGCCGCGTGGCTCCTCCGCTGCCTTGCGGGGGCCGCAGCCTGGGCCCGGTGCTCCCTCGCAGGTTCACTCCCCAGCCCAGCGTTAGCTGTGCCGCTCTGTGCGCGGCGGCTCTGCGGATCCTGGCAATCTCAGCCATGTCCGACTGGCCAAAAGGGTCGTGCGTACCCCGCTGGGGTCGAACGCCACAAGCTGGGTCCCCGGGCCGTACCAGCAGGCCGGCACCGGAACGAGGCGAGCAGCCCTCCGTTAAATTCCAAGGGACTGTGAGGAGTCCCGTTCCTGCTGCGAGTGCAGGCTAGGCTAATTCTATTACTAGCCCCCCCGTCCCCGAAGGAGAGCAAGGGAGGCACGAAAGTCCGTTGGGGGTGCAGAGCCCCCGCGCTGCACTACCTAACAGTTCAGAGGCAGACTTTCGACTGGGGAAGCGAGGGCGCGCTCTCCCTACGCATGCCCAGTCGAAAGTCTGTGCTGCCTCCTAGTGGTCAAGAGGGAGAACGCTCCCTAGGTCCGAATAAACGGACCGAAGGCTATAGAAGGTGAAGTATTTCAAACAGCAAGTGTCAACAAGAGAACGCGTACAGTCTGAAATAAGTGACCAAATGAATACCTAGAGTTATACATGTTGTCTAGGGAAGCCACACATTTAGTGAATGAACACTGATGTGATGCAGGAGAGGACATGCTCTGCACAGAAGATTTTATTTTGCTACTTCTTGCATCTACCTTTTTGTATTCCATCCTTTTGAATTGTGGACCTCCTACCTCGTCTCATTCTCACCTTCTCACCATTGTTTCCAATCGCTGTATATACACCTCACTGCTTTGCTCAGTCCACAGATCTAACTCCTGACTTACCTAACGAAGGACCCGGTGAGGTCCAAAACCTTGCATACCTCCACCAACTGTAGTTGGTCCAATAAAAGATATCACTGTACTACTTTGTCTCTATTGCCTATGTTTGGGACTAACACGGCAACCTTACTTTCTCTACACTACACATTTTACCTCTCACATAATGTGAGCACTTCCAAGATACTATAAAGTTCTCAGGTTATAGTCATGACCATGTCTACTTCAAAACTTATTTGAGAACAAAACCAAAACTGTACTCAAGACAACCTATGCCTGGTGAACCTGCACGTCATCTGAGTTATAGGTATAAAAGAGGCAAGTCAGCTTAGCGTGATCTGTAGAAAGCAAACTCCTACAGGAAATACAGGGCCAGGGAAGAACTTTTAAGGTGGAGTTTTCCTCCCCAACCAGACAAGCAGTACCAGCTGGAGTCACCTACCATACAGGGCAGGGCAGAATCTTTATAGGACTCTTCCTAGTATGAGCCCTTTGTTTCTGTGTTGACATTCAGCTGTTCTGTTTGCACATGGAATGTTTAACCTCTCTCAGCCTCCCCACTCCTTCAGAGAGGAAGCTGATTCAGCAGTCATTATTAGATAGAGTGTGGTCACCATGTTGGTCTCAAATTGGGAGAAAGGCAACATCAAATCATGGGCAAATCCCACCTTTTATACACAGAACATGCTGAGAAATAAAAGCAACAACTGCACATATCAACTACTAGCAACATTTTCAGCTGCACAGAGATAACAATATAAGCACAAGTGCACACAGGATTCAAGCATTTTTGCCACCATATAAGGAGAATTTGCTTACACCACGTTTTCCTGACACAGTGATAAAAAAAAGAGCAAGAGCCGTCTGCACTGTAGCAGCTTAGCACTATGCTTGACTGTTGCTGTCCTGGGTGGGGGAGGGTGGGTTTTTTTGTTGCATGGGCAGGAGTGAACCCTTATAATTATAGTGGTTTCTCAAATCCCAACATCATGAGACTCGCAATAAAAACCATACAAGCTGCTAACCCTAGTAGCTGCATAGAAAGTTTTGAAAACATTAATACAGCTCTGACCTGTGGGCCAATCTAGCCTATAGTTATTTATTTGACCCCTTTCCAGTTCTTGGACCAGGCACATCAAGTGTTAACAAGCCAGACATTAGCCCACACCATGTGGAAGTCCATCTGCCCATTTATTAGGTGTTTGCCCACCGGACACACAGCCCCCACTCACGGCAGCAAATGTGGGTTTAATTAGGTTGTGTGCAGCCTCACGCACATATAGGTTTGCCAGCACCTTAAGAGTTGCAGGTGAAAAGCCTAAAGCATTCAGAAGAGTGACCACTTCCTGCCCCTCTTTTTGCTCTCGCTCTATGTCCACCTTAAAAGTCCAATGCGCACTAAATTTGAATGTTCATTGTACCTCCTCATCCTGGTTTGCAGCACGTGTCCAATGCTCACTCTTCAGAACCCATGTCTCCTCCACACTGCCCGCTCCCACTGGAATCACTCCTGCTCCCCCCCAACAGAAGCCATGACAGCAGGCAGAGATCCCTCCATGCCCATCCCTGTCCTGGAGCCAGCAACAGTTGACAAGGACACAAGCACCATGACTCCGATGGTCTACCAGATCTCAAGAGCCAGCCTCTGCTTGAGGACCCACCAGAGGTGCTTTTGGAGGGAACAGTGGACCCGCAGGCCATGTTTATACAGGTGGTGGTGGCAAACGGTAAGTTAATGTACCTGCGTGGGCTGTGTTTGCACAGCTGCATGATAAAGCCTTCTGTTTATTGCTATTTAATTATGTGGGGGTTTTTTCTTTACTGTGTTCACAGATGTCCAGGAGAGCTGCAGGATACTCCCCAAGACAAAAGAGCACTGATACAAACAGTATGCATGAGACGTCACCATGGCAGGCTGGTGGAAGAGGAACCTGGCAGGATGTCCGGCTGGGATGGGGGGGGGGAGGGAAGAAGGAAAGGAACCATGGCAGGCCGTGATGTGGGAGAACCGCATGCCCCAGAGATCCTGCTGCAGAAGCCACCCCAGCAGCAATCTAGACCAGTTGCTCATTCCTATTTCCCTTACTGCAGGCAGAGGGCCATTACATTGGGTGGGAAGGGTAGGCGGGGGCTAAAACACTGGGGCGAGGCGGCCTGAACTAATGGCTTTCCTTGTTGCCTTGCAACAGGCCTGTCACTGCAACAAGGGCAGACAGAACCCTCAGCCACGAGTACCCAGCAGGACCAATACCTGCGGGTCCGTAACCAGCAGCGCAGGGAGGATTTGTTGAGGGAGCTGCTGGAGGGAGACCATGCAGCAGGTGGACATGATCTGGGATGCTATGCAGGGCATGACCCAGGAGTTTGTGTGGCACACCACCACACGATACAAGGCTTGGCTGCCGTGGTCCGCCTCAACCATTCCATGCAGGGAGGATCAGGCCTAGTGTTACACTGCAATCCTGAAACTACTTACTCTAGAGCACTTCCACTGACGTCAGCAGGACAGATTTGGAGTTAGTGGTGTGAGGATCAGAGCGTGGGAGCTTAAAGGGGTCCCGGGTCCCAGCTGGATCTCTCACACAGGCTCTGAATTCCTCGTCCGATTTTGTAACTGCTCCTCTACAATAGGGTCCATCATCCCATTTCACTCACGCTTCGGGCTGTTTTAGTTTATAACATTCTCAATTCTTCTAAAACGTTTCAGTCTTGTACAACATTCTCAATGAAACCTTTTTGGTTTCTATGCCTTTACTGTTACAAGCGATTGTTTCTTTGAGCTATTCAAGTTTTCTCAGCAGTGCTCCAGAAAGCACCTCGCAGCATCTGAGCAGCTGCTTTTTAGGAATATCAAATGGTCCATATTCCATTCTTTATTCTGAATCTATAGTTCCACTGTTCCACCAATGAATCTATAGTGGTACTGTTTCATCAATACATCTATAGTGCAAGGTTTTAATTTGAATTAACAGTATGTCCACAGATTTTTTTTCAACCAATAAGTCTTGAGAAACCAAGATATGGTCATATTCTATTTTATTTTATATTCTGAATCTATAGTTCCACTGTTCTGCTAATAAATCCAATGTTCCACTATATTGTTCCACCAATTAATCTATATGAGCACCCGGTTTTTTTTCTCAAAAGCTTAAATGAAAGGAAGGTTTTTGCAAACAGAATTTTTTTTCTTTAATAATTCCAAAGCTGTCTCAATTACCTTTTGTAATTTTGTATTTCTTTTATAACACCCTATAAGAGACACTCTAATTTCTATCGCCCCCGCACTCCTATCTGCATCTTGCTGCACAAGACGCTACTACAAGTCAATTCAAGGACACTTACTGGCATGTCAGACTACACGGATATTGCCAAAGTATACAGATAAAGGAAGTACAATTCCTCTGTGCACAGTGAAAATGTACCAGCAATGCTGCTGGGAAGAGAGCCTCAACACCCATAAGGGAAGAGAAGTCACAAATCAAAACCTCTCTTTCAGTCTGAACCAGCCTGAAGCTCTCTATAGAGAGCCTCCAATTTTTCCTACAAAGATTATGTTGTTTCTCAATGCATATATCTCAGTTTTTCATCTAAATCCTTCTGTGATTATTTCTAAGAAAGACAAACACAACACTGGATCAGGCCTTTACAGTCACAAGACAGAGTGTGGAGGACAAAAGGCTGTGGTCTCTCGGGAAGTAGCAACTCAATCTTATGAGATAGTTACTGAACAAGGGCAGACCTATTGGAGGAACCAGAAACACCTACAGCTGATTCCGAAGTGCAGAGAGAGAAACAATGAAGATGTAGCACCACCACCAATCGAGTCTAAACAAAAGGAAGGGGTCCTGAATCACAGGCATCACCATTGGACAGCAATCCACAGAGCAGATAGTCCTGTGGTGCCGCGCACATCTACTAGACAAAGACCGCCACCACAGAGACTAATTGAGAACTGTTAGGAGTGGACTTTTTAAGATTCTGTTGTTTTGTTTTGAAGGGGGGGGGGGGAAGAGATGTAAGGATACTGTGACTTCAAAGGGTGGAACCAAGACTCTTTCCTAACGGGCGCGGTGGGGGAAGATGGGTGGGCGGTGCGTGGGGGTGAGCACTGGATCGATTTGTATCTTTTGTAGGAAGAATGTTATCAATTCAGACCCCACAGACACACCCACCCACACCCATCTCCATGCATGGAGCATTGGTGCCCGTTGCTCTGTGTGTGGGTGGAGGTGGCTGGAGCGTAGGAGCGTGCACGCACCCTCACTCACCTCCCACGGTGTTCCCATGGGCGCCCACTGATTCCGCCCCCCCCCCCCCCCCGCAGCAGCATTTACAGGGGTACTGCCCACCCGCACACATGTGCAGTTTGGGGGGGGAGGGGGGCATCCGTATGAAAATGGCCTTTCCAGTACCCTTACATACCAAAGGAATATTATGTATTGGTGGAGAAAACTAAGACGGCTGCTAGAGAGCAGAGCCTTTGTCTACATCACAACTGAGTTCTAAGTAAAATGTTATTTCTTCATCTAAATCCTTCTGTGATCATTTTTAAGACTAAGAAACACAACACACAATTACAAACCATATTCGTATTCCGTCTCCTGAACGCAATACAACCAGAGACAACACAAAAGACTTTAGTTTGTTAACACAAAAAGTCATGTCCCCAGATATCCAATACACTGAAAATTCCCTCGATTATCCAAGCCTTCTCAGTGTCTCTTAAGTCTAACAGATAACAAAAGTTGTACTGTAGTGAAACAAGTTAACACGGTTTCCAAAGATAGATTCGTTTGTTTATTTTAGGTATTTCCACAGCTCCTTCGATCTCTGCACCTTTGCAATCCTCTAATTTTGCTTAAATTATATTGATAACTTTCTTCCTACAAAAGATACAAATCTATCCAGATCAGTGGCCAGGTGTTGAATTTTTTCCGACAGTCACACCGACATAATAAATAAAAACAACAACAACCTCCCACTCCTATAGTGTCTTTTACCCACAGCTCCACAAAGTGTCTTTCAGACAGTCAAGCCTCACAGCCCTGCAAGATAGATAAAACATGCAGAGCCAGTCCTTTCTGCTTGATCCAAAGCGAACACATTACAAAAGGACAAAAAGCACTATTGAGGCAGCTTGTTTAATTCCTGCCTGGCGCTTGGGTAAGAGTCAGAGCCAGCTCTTCCTGTTTATGCTCCAGGAAAGCCAGCTCTAACAGTGCAGTACTTCAGAAACAGTGACACAGGAAAATGGAGAAAGTTATTCCTTTCTGCCTGTTCTAGCAAGCCCATGTGTCAACTCTCACAAATGTGGTCACTTCTAAAAAGGACATCATTAACATCCAAAAAACCTGACCTAGGTGGACAATAATCCAATGATAAAATAGCAACTGTTATTCAAGAAAGCACTGGTGGTGTTCATACTAAATGGTTCATGAAAAGAAAGTTCTTTTAGACCCCAAAATCTTCCATTCTCTTCTTTTTGCAACTTGCTATAAATCTAAATACCACCTTTCAGTCGAGCTTTAGAACTCACACCATGTAATATTTTACAAGATGGATACTAGAAATTCAGGAAGGGGTATGCGAGTAGATAAGATGTCTTTACTCCCTCAGGATTACAAACGACACCAAGTATAGATCCCACTACGCCTCACCACACTACAGATCCCACCTCTTCCTTCAGAGAACCTCTCACACCAGCCTTATACGAGAGATGAGTAACAAATTCTCTGCCTCCTCATATTAATCAAACATGCTCAGTTCTCACCCTGTGGGACCAACACCTGCTAATGGGGACGGAAGTGGGGAGAAAGGGGTGTTCCAAGCAAACCTTATTAGCACGTTATGAACAGCATCAGCTTTTTCTTCCATTATGGGAAGTGGTAGAAATCTGGAACACATACGAAGGCGGTATATTGAATAGTTGTATTGCCAGCTGTTTCCTTAAATAATGCATCTCTCCTCAGTGTTCATTCTAAACAATTGGCTGCAAAATTAAGAGACAGCAGGAAAGGCACAGTCTTAACCGACCATCTCATTCAGTGAAAGTATTCTGTCCCAATGATGGTGTGGTGGGACTTGAGAGCAGGTTTATGAAACCTTCAGGCTAAATGCTTTATACATTTTTTTAAAAATTTATTTTTTACATTGGACTTTTATACCGCCCCTCTCGCTGATTGCATCTCAAGGCGGTTTACAACAAAGCAAAAATACAAACTATACAACAATATTGAAAACATTATCAGTAGCCACAGGAATAAAACACAATTTCCCACCCCCCAATACCACTCCACCATCCATACCCCTGTCTCAAAGAGGTATCCCCCCTCACCAGGGTTGCAACACCTCCACCCTCCCAATTCCTGACACACACACACACACACACACACCCCACCTGCTCTCACCAGGGGCAGAAACCTAGATCTAAAAAAAATCTAGGACTCTCGGGGCTTTAAATCCCCCCGAGAGTCCCTTCCAGCAGTGCAGCGCTTGGTTCCACCCCTCCCACAGGTGGAACAAGGAAGGGGAGTGATCGTCTGTGCTTTGGCAGGGCAGGGCTCCCACACTCACCACCGGGGTGAGTGCATAGCGCTCCCAGCCCCCAAGCGTCCTTCCATCACTGGCAGCCGCTATACAACAAGGCCACCGGGTCCTGGGCTTTAATGCAGCTTAAGGCAACAATTATGGTAATATCATACAACTGCAGTATTTTCATTTAATGGCACTTAACATGTACAATCTCACGTACAATTTAGTAAAATGTAGGTGGATTTACAAATATTAAGCGATTCAAAATATTAAGATATACTGAGATACACAAAGCAGTTAAGAGGATACTTTATATTGGACAACTTTCTGTTGGTGGACGGTGTTCAATTTTTCAAGCTTCGTAAAGCTGTTCTTCAGACAGGTTTTATACCATTCCAGCAGTAGAACGCTATTTTACCAGAGGAAAATGTAATGCTCGAGAGGCCCACAATGGAAATATTTACTTGGTTAAACCACCCTTACATATGTAAATTACTAAAAGCTTCTTCCTGAACTAGGCAAAGTCATGCTCTAGCCAGTATGACAGAGGTCATATCTGAACAATGGATAAAAAAAAGCAAGAGTGTGTTGGTTTTTTATTTAATAGCCACCTAAAAGCTGTTTAAGTTTTAAAGTGCAAATAAATAAATAAAAAAAATGTTGAGAACATTAAAAAATGTTTTCCATTAGAGGAAAAGAACACTGCTTTCCACTGTAAGAGCCAAAAAATGCTTCCTTGTTATGACAAAGCCAGCGTTAAAAGACTTATTTTCAAATCAGCTATAGATTAAAATACTCTCTTCCAAATAATCAGCAAATCAAGCCTCAGATTTGGCAGAAATATAGAAGTTAGAGGCAATTCCCACACAAATGGATCAGATTTGTAAGACCCTTAAAGGGGGCCTTGCTTCCTGGTGTGAGGGGGAATCATGACCCCAGGGAAGGTTTCTTTATACCACCCAGTGAAAACGGGAGGGAGGGAAGGGTGGGCTCTCTCTCACCATCTGGGCAGGGCAGCCAGGGGTGAGGAGGTCTGGATGTGGGGCTTGCTGAGGGGAGGGCTGCAGCCATTGGGGTCATGATGGGGCAGGGAAAATATGGTCCCAGTGTGGGATACGTTCAACCTGTGAGGCAGGACAGATGCTTGGTTTCTGTCCCCCTCACTTCCCTTCATGCAGGTAGTAAGGTGGTTCGTGATTGTGGGTCCTCTGGCCCGAAGCGGATGCTATTGAATGCGAGGTCAGTGGTCAATAAAGTTACAACTGTCCAGGAACTGATCCTGGACCATGCAGCCGACCTCGCGTGTATCATGGACACTGAGTCGGGGCCTCTGTTGGCGGACGTTGTTTCGACCGGGTACTCCGTACAGCATCAGCCACGGCTAGAGAAATGGAGGGAGGAGAGGGCGGTATAGCTATTATTTTTAGGAAATCATGGTCTGTCACAAGGTATCCGGTGCAACCGATGCCGGGTATTGAGGGTCTCCATCTTATTTATTTTTATATTTATTTATACAAACATTTATATCCCCGCACCCTTCTGCACTTACTGGCAGCTTACAACATAAAAACAAACAATAAAACCATTTAAAAAACACTACAATATATAAAAATATACATAATATATATTAATATATATAATTAGAATTTAAAACATTCAGCAGCAGCTAAAGCAAATAAAACCCCTCCCCCTATTCTCTAACCTCCCCACCCCCTCCCCAAATGCCCAGCAGAACAACCAGGTCTTACAATATCTGCTGAAAGAAGGGAGGTCTGGGGACAATGGGAGGGAGTTCCACAGCCAAGGTGTGGCCACCAGAACGCGCTCTCTGCCATCGCCACCCAGCGTACCCAAGCAACTTCGAGCTGGGTGCCCCCAGCCGACCGCAAGGGCCGCGAAACGACCCGAGGTGGTCTCGCAGGTAAGCAGGACCCAAGCCGTTTAAGGCTTTATAGGTCATTACCAGCACCTTGAACTGGGCCTGGAAGATAATAGGCAGACAGTGCAGAGTATGAAGTACAGGTGTAATGTGCTCACGACGGCCCGTCCCCGTCACATCGTCTTGTGATCGATGTGGCAGGAGATGGATTAGAGGTGCTGCTGGTATACCGTGCACCTACCTGTATGGCAGCATCCCTACATACTTTGAGGGAGCTGGTGTCAGAGGTGGTATTGCGATCCCCAAAGACATTGGTCTTGGGGGACTTCAATATTCCTGCCAACACCAGTTTTGGTGGGGCAGAGCATGAGTTCTTGGCCAACATGGCAACCATAGGCCTGTCTCAAGTAGTTATCTGTCTGACACACGATGAGGGACATACCTTGTATTTAATTTTTTGCACCGGTCTTGAGGCGGGGGATCCGTTGGTGGGGGAGGTGTTAACTGAGCCCTTGTCATGGACGGATCATTACCTCCTGCAAACTTGTCTCCTGGCACATGTCGGCCCCTGGAGAAGTGTGGAACCAGTTCAGTTGGTCCGCTTTCGAAGACTGATGGAACCCAAGAGGTTCCGAATGCTCTTGGAGAATTCCCCTCCAATCTTGACGACTGTCCACTTGATGACCTCATTACCTTTTGGAACATCTTGTTGACGGAGGCCATTGACCGGACAGCTCCCTTCCCCAGCATCAGCAGCGCAGGCTTCCCTGGTTTACAGAGGACCTGCAGTGGCTGAAATAGGAGGGGTGGCGGTTGGAGCGACCGTGGCGCCAATCTCGTACTGAAGCTGAGCAATTGCAACAGAGTCAGTTTATGAGCCTCTGCCGTGGCTATGCGGGCAGCAAAGAAGGAATTCTTTGCTACCCTTATAGTATCTGTAAGTCTCGTCCCATGGAGCTTTTCTGGGTGGTAAGGGGGCTGGTCAGTCCGGCCTCCCCCCACCTGAAACCTGAATCAGTGGATGCCCACTGTGACTTGTGTGTGGACTCTTTCACGATAAAATCACCCTAATTCACCACGACTTCGACGCCGTACTTTATACAATGAGAGAACCAGAGGTTGTGGAAGCCCTGCCTTGTCTGGCTTCATGGTATCAGTTTCAGTGGGTGTTGCCCTCTGATGCGGAGGTTGCTCTTGGGACTGTCAGAGCCACCTTTTGCGAACTAAATCCATGCCCATTCTGGCTCATTAAGGCCAGCCGGGAGACGTTGGGACCGTTGTTGGCACGGGTGGTAAATGCCTCCCTTCAGGCGGGCAGAATTCCGAGCTGCCTCAAGGAGGCGGTGGTGTAGTCTCTGCTCAAGAAACCATCGCTTGACATTGATGCCTTCGCCAGTTATTGACCCGTCTCTAATCTTTACTTTTTAGGGAAAATTATTGAAAGGGTTGTGGCTTGGCAGTTGCAGGAGCATCTGACTGGCATCAGTTTCCTGGATCCCTCGCAGTCCGGCTTTTGGTACTCGGACTGCGCTTGAGGCTTTGGTCAATAACCTCCACCGAGAATTGGATCGGGTCGGTCGACCCTGCCGATTCTATTAGATCTGTCGGCTTCTTCTGATACCGTTGACCATGAGATGTTGTGACTCGCTTGCGGGACCAGGCAGGGGTGGGCAGATTGTCCTTGGCTGGTTCTGCTCATTTCTGGCCAAAAGAACTCCACGGGTGGTACTCTAGGATTGTTCTTAAATCTTCTTGGGACCTCTCATGTGGAGTCCCGCAAGGTTCTATTTTGTCCCCTCTCCTGTTCAACATGTACATGCAACTGCTGGGTGAGGTCATGAGGTTTGATGTTCGGTGTCATCAATATGCTGATGACACCCAGCTCTACCTCTCATTTGCATCTGACCCAGACCACACAGTCTCGGTGCTTATCCAATGTTTGGAGGCTGTAGGGGACTGGATAAGGGCGAGCCGACTGAAGCTGAATCCCGACAAGATGAAGGTGATGCTTGCGGGGTAAGGCAATGGGTGCGATGTCCCCTACTATTGATGGGGTTCGTCCCCCATTCATTTCCCAGGTTCGCAGTCTGGGAGTGCTCCTCAACACCTGGTTCTGCCTGGATGTCTAGGTGGAGAGCATTTTACGCCAACTACATCTAGTGCGGCAGCTTCGGCCATATATCTCAGACTGCATCCTAGCTACTATCATCCATGCTTTCATTAGCTTGAGATTGGACTATTGTAACGCGCTCTACGTGGGGCTACCCGTGGTGATAGTCCGAAACCTGCAGCTGGTGTAGAATGTGGTGTCCTGTCTCCTTACGGGGACGGGTCGCCATGAGCACATTACACCGGTCCTCCGTTTGCTGCACTGGCTGCCTATAGTTTTCTGGGCCTGATTCAAAGTCCTGGTTTTGACCTATAAAGCCCTCATCAGCTTGGACCCTGCCTACCTGCAGGACCGTCTCATTCCCCGGGCCCTGGAGCAGCCCTGCGGTCAGCTGGGGGACGCCTTCTTGGAGGTCCCCCAGGTATCCCAGGGGGGTGACTCTGGAGAAGACTCCCTTAGTAGCCGCACCTAGGCTGTGGAACTCCCTTCTGGTGGAGGCCTGGTTGGCTCCGGACCTCCCTTCCTTTCAACAAAGATGCAAGACCTGGCTGTTCCGCCATTTGTGTTTTTATTGTTAGCTGCCTTGAGCTGCTGGGAGCAGAAGAGGCAGGATATAAATATTTTAATTAATAAATCAATAAAATAAATGTTTTAGTACCTACACCAATCAATGCTCTTTTCCGGGGTTTTTTTGTTTGTTTGTTTGTTTGTTTGTTTCTTTTTAAACGTACAACTCAGGCAAGTGGCTCAAAACAACAAAAGGCTTTTTTCATGTTATACTGCACTAAATTCTTCAATTAGCAGACCTAGTGGCCTAGTTCAAACTCACTGTATCCTCCGCAATCACTTAAAGCACACTTCCGCTCTATGCGATAGATGTATGCTTTCTACATTAAGCAATCGAAGGGATGACAAGGACTGTTACAAAGTCCATTTTTAATAAAGCCTTTCAACCGAACAATTACTGGCATGGGAAACTGAAGAAACTACCAATACTGTTTCCCCATCATTATTTATGGCTACTAGGTAACTGAATGACACCAGTTTCCCAGGGGCTCACTTCTGCTATTCTTACTCACAGATATCAATGTTTGCTTGGTATGATTCTACGCAATGTGAATAAGGATGGCAGAATCAAACAACCTAGTAAGGCCATATCTTGCTGTTCATGTTTTCAACAAATCCTTCCAAGGATTTCTTATTGTAGAGTACTTCGAACCTTATCATTAGGTAGGCTGATCCTACAATACTGAATGTTTTTCTGCACCCTGCACAAGTGTTTACATATGGAATGGAATGCACAACAGCTTGAGAGGAGTCTCCAATTCAGCAGCACTTCATTACTATACCTCTTAATTAAATCACAAGAACACCCCAAACAGACACAATACTGTCCAACATTGTTCTGCAATGTCAGACATTCTCAACATACTGCCAGATTTGGGCACAACACAACTCTAGTACGTGGAGTGCCAGAGAGGCCTACTCCCATTACTGAACAAGCTGAAAACTCACATAAAGAAGAGCTTCAAACCTTTTACCCAGGCAATTTCAGTTGTCTGCTGTGGTATGTCAGATAATGAGACTGTTGATACTGTTAGCAGGTGCTGATAAGAGTCGTACAAACTAAAAAATACTCAGCAGCATGTACATGGAAAGACTGTCTGACAAGTATTTACAACAGGAGAAGGCTAGCACATACTGATTTCTGGTTTTCCATTTAGCACAGAAAAAACACAGAATTCCCAATTTTCCCAGAGAAAAAATTGGGAATTCTCTGCTACCTTCGATACTGTTGACCACTCACTCTTGCTAGATTCACTTCACACCCTTGGCTTCTGTGGCTCCATCCTCGACTAGTTCTCCTCCTACCTCTCTGACCATTCCTTCAACTTCTCTTGCCAACTCCACCTCCTCCTCCCTTCCATTCTCGGTTGGTGTTCCCCAAGGCTCTGTCCTTGGCCCTCTCCTCTTCTCTATCTATACCCTGTCCCTAGGCAAACTCATTGCCTCCCATGGCTTCCAATATCACCTCTACGCTGATGACACTC